>PNEQ01120605.1:24897-41056 GCA_003012365.1 Medauroidea extradentata
TTTGTTTTTTTTTTTTTTTTTTTGTTTTTTTTTTTTTTTTTTTTTTTTTTTTTTTTTTTTTTTTTTTTTTTTTTTTTTTTTTTTAGCACAAGTTGAACCTTGAACATGTGTAATTTCGTGTCACTTTTCCAGTTATCAGTTGACTTATTGGAGACATTCTGTATATCGCTGGGCCAATAATAAATAAACATGTAAATGCAGACCCAATCACGTGGTAGCAAAATCTTAGCGAGCAGTCAATGAGCAGCTGTCGTTTGCTTACACAAACACTGCAGCTTCGCTTCATTCCGAGTGATTGGATGGTTTTAACTTTCGCGTCTTGGGATTCTACCGGAAAATCACAGACGGAAGTTCTCATTGGCACATTTAACTTAGTGACGTCTTTACAAAATCACACGCTGCCAATAACCATGAATAAGAGCTACAAATATACACGAAATTCATTGAAACATGTTGATGAAAAATTCATTTCACTAATAATCAGTGGCTGTAACTATTAGTCAGAGAATGCGTGAAATTTGACAATGTTATAATACAACCGACAATGTTCCAATTGTTCCTTATGTATGATATATTTTCAGCTCTGAACCAATCTTGCAAATATCATTGAGTCCTTTAGGTTATTGTGAACAGTGACTTTATGGAATTTAAACACATTTTCTGGCATTGTTTCAAAGCTTATAAATTTTAGTAATGGTTTACTGATAATTAACACTTGGCGCTCGGTCAGTTAATGCTCGACAACGTCCGGTTTTCCGGTCTCTGCGCTACGTACGAACACTGTAAAAATAACGTGACTTTCTCCTATTAATGTATGCACTTATATCAACACGGTAAATATAGCATTGAGAATATACTCCATGTTGTCAGTGTACCAACTTCTACTTTACTCGGGTGTTCTCGTCACAATAATGAACAAGTTTCACTCCTGCAACTCAGAAGTCGTAAATTTGTCAGCCGAGTTACTTTAATTTCTGTGAAAAGGAAAGATAAGGGATTATGGTATATCGCGAAAAAATTTTGTGCCAACATAGCCTACCCTAGAAAACACTGCAGTTTCTTTGCAACATGTATGTTTGGATGATATACTTCTTACACACGTCTGCAGTTGTAAGGTGAACGTGCATTGAAATTCCGCAAACAATCAAGTTTTTCTGCGATAAACCATCATCTCTAGGAATGATACATTCCGTGTATTTTCGCTTACACTAGTTTTGTATTTTTTTTAAATCTACTGGCACAGTTTGCTTCATTTTCATGTAAGTAATTTCAAAATGTGCCTCCATGTATTATTAACTGAGACCAACGTCACGTATTTAGTAGGCCTACGTATTTAGTATTTAGCAGTATTTAGTATTTAATAAATAAACTTCATCGACGTATTTTGCAAATTAATTTTTAATATCCGGTTAATTCGATTGTAGTTGTCCTATATGAATAATGATAGTAATAATATATAGCATTCTGGGAGAAATTTGTACCTTAATGCAGTTTTACATCCATGTTATTTGTTAATATAACGTGCAGCAATACGAAATCAATGAAAGTGGAAACGCACGAGACTGGAATTAAATTGTTAATGCGGAGTGATGACTTCATTATTATATTAGACCTAATAAATGTCACGACCGTCATATAATTTTTTAATGAATATCTGACTACTGGAATGGAATAAATAGCATATTAATTAATTAAAATTTTATTGGTACTCGTGTGTGTGTGTCCGCTGCTTTAGAAAATTTTAATGTAGAAAAATATGACTTTAAAGAGAACATTATTTCCACAATTTGAAAGTCATCAACGCATATATAATTCTAAATACAAGTTGACTTGTAAAAAATTCATAGAAACATATCCTAATATTCAACCGGGTTTTAATTTCGTTGCAATGTCTTGTAGAACCGGTGAAATTCGAAAAATTTAACTTTTGAGCAACGTTACTTCCGTTAACGTTTATTTATTAGATTTTTTTAACTACACGACACACAAAAGTAATAGTTGATTAGCAAGTTTTTTTGGAAACTGAATTTCTGCGAACATCCTAATACCTATGAAAGTAACGGAAGTACGCCCCAGTGATACAAAGAATTAGGTGCTAATTTATCATTATTTTCTTTCAGTTAACAAACGTAGTTTATAAATTCTGTTTGTAGAACTCGATATTTTTGTCTAAAATTCGATGCATAAGTGTCAGTGAATTAATCTTATTATTGTCAAACGAAAAATGTATAAGATATTGAAATGCAGAGTTTTAATTTTTAATACAACTAACATATTTTAATAACTGATTACATAAATTGCTGTGTAATTATAAAAGTCTTTGTGTTTTATAGCAAATAAAATTAAATTGGTTATTTTTAAATCTGTGGGAAATTTAAGCAAATGTTGCGTTACCAGATTTTTACTCGGTGTCTAATTTTAAAAAAAAATTATGATGTCACAGTTGGTACTCCAAACATAGTGAAGGTTATGTTAGGTAACAGTGTTGTTACTTTAAATTCAGCATGAGCAGCCTATACTATTATTCTGTTGCATCTTGCTATAATTTAATATTAAAGCTTATTTACTGTAATGAATATACGGGGTTCAATTGTAGATACTTAAATAGTTTGTGTAGTTATGTGTATGACCACTACGTAGTACTTTTGTCGGAGTAGCTAGAGAATCACGCAGCTCTTGTTCTTCAGTTTATTCAAGGTGTGTACCTCTTTGGATCGGGAACCTACCTAAGCGGTCGAATAAATTTTCATTGAACATTAATTTCTTGTTGGCCTACTTGGCTGAGGTAGATACGTTTGACCACCTTCTTTCCACAACTTAAGTACTACAATGGAGATGTGCTTGACACAGTGGCTAGGACACTCGCATCCCACCAATGCGTTCCGGGGTCGATTCCCAGCGGGGCCGCGGTTCCTCGGATTTTCGCATGTGGGAATCATGCCTGACGATGCTATCGGCGGGGTTTTTTGCGGGAACTTCCCATTTCCCCTGTCCTTTCTCATTCGGGCGCGCTCTAAACTGTACGGATTCATTTCATGCCATCCTCCGAGATCCCTACGGGCCTAGTAATAAGTCTGCATCCTGGGTGTGATAGCCTGGCCCTACGGTATCCTCCTATACCCTATCTCTAGGGATAAGAAAATTTCGCAAATTCAGTGACCAGAATGTAAGAATCCGATGAAGATTTGAGATGTTTGTTGTAATTGTAGTTTTAAATACGAGTGTATTGGTTTGTGGACATACGCATTTTCCCATGTTTTGTTGACCAAACTTGTGTTAAATGACGAAGTTTAGAAACACTTAAAACATAAAAAATCAATAACAGAGGAATTCGGCCAGATTTTTATGTCTAACCAACTAACCGAATTCATTGGCATTTATTTCTTCTGTCTTGTCTGTTTCCGTAATTTGTTATTTATAGAGACCTGAAAAATTCGCGTTTTCATTTGGGCACAGGCTAGATTTCAAAGTACTTTAGTTCGCGTCACTTCTGCTACTGGCCCCTGGCTAATGTGACCCCTCATCTTGGGTTCTGAGCCAATTATGAAGAAGCAACTAATTGCATGTCCAATCATGTGACATCACTGTGTCAAATATAAGCCAGTGTACTGCTGATGTCTACTTGAGTACACATACATTCTTGGAAGGTAGCCTACGGTTCAGGGAACCCGCGTATTTTACCGGTCTCTAGTCATTTAAAACGAATTTGGTCAACAAAGAATTAGCCATTGCGTATATCTGCAAACCAATTCATTCTTAACGTAATAATCCTATCTACTGTGTATACCCTAGCCCCAACCATTTGGCCATTTGCTATTCACTGTGACAATAGAATGAACGTATATACAGGGATTTAGTTTGCATAGGTTGGTTCTAGCATGCAAGTCATTTAACTCATAACATTTGTATTTTCCTTATATTTAGGGACCTCTGTACTCCGCGGAAAGAATTTTGCCTCACTTTGTTTCGCTGCCTTACGTGCACACCTGCAGTTCTACTTCGCGGTCAGTGATTGGACATTTTAACTGTCACGAGCCTTGGGACTTTTACCGGCAAATCACAGGCGTGTGGCAATGTAGGTACGTTATTGTAATTGGCTCAGTCAAGTTACATACGTCACTTTATACCGACATGCTGCCAATAACCATGAAGCGGAACTGCAGCTGTATACGTAAGGCACTGAAAGAATGTGGGGCAAAATTATTTTCGCGAAAACAGGGGTCCCTACATATCTATCTCGTTAGTGGAGACCTGAAAAATTCGCGTTAATTTTCTAGCAAAAGCTAGGATTCCAAAGTCAATAAGCTTATTTCCATTTTATGAATGGTCCTTGACTTATCTGACACCTCAAGTCACTGTGACAAAAATAAAAATGTAATTAATGCAGCACCTTATCGCAGAGTCAGTGAGCATCTGCTGGCTGCCTGAGTTTACAGATATTCTTGAAAGCTAGCCGGCAAGTCAGGAAAAAAGCGAATTTTTCTTTCCAGTCTCTACTCATACCTAGGGCCTGATAGTTTTCGCGAAAAGATTTTTGCCCCACTTTGTTTCAGTGTCTTACGTGCACACCTGCAGTTCAACTGCATGGCTATTGACAGAGTGCTTTTGTGCAGAGTCGTTATTCATTTGACTGTGCCAATCAGTACACGGATAACTGTCACACATCACGTCTGTGATTTGCCGGTTTAACGTCCACACGCTGGGTGTTACGGCATCCAATCACTGACCACATAGCAGAGATGCAGGAGCGCACGTAAGACACTGAAACAAGGTGCTGCAAAATTCTTTTCGCGAATATTACCGGGCTCTACTCATACCATATTTGTTCAATTATGTGAGAAGGTAGCATTGTGGCTATCAATTACTAAATACCTGGAAATTTCTCGTGGTCTTTTCGGCACCAGCTAAAACTAAACAGTTATAAGTTTGCGTGCCTTTCGTGATTGGACGTTGACTAATTTGACGCCGCCTTGAAGGCGCCGAGCGTATAATAAACGCAGGCCCACTGATGTGGCATCACTGTGTCAGCGAGCAGCCAATTAGAAGCTGCTGCCTGCGTTTGTAAAGAATTGTTGTTGGATGCTAGTACAAAGCTTAGCGAACCCGCGAATTATCAGGTCACCGCATTATTATGGCCATGAAAATGTCACGTTATTGTACTTTAAGAAAGAATTATAACTAGGGCCACGATTTTGTCGCGAAAAGATTTTTGCCCCACATTGTTTCAGTGACTCACGGGCACATCGGCAGTTCTGTTTCAAGGTTATTGGCAGCATGTTTATGTTCATACACGTTTCTTATTTGACTGTACCAATCAGAATAAGACTATTGTGAGTCTGTACGTCTATAATTTGCCAAGGCAAGTGAGAGTAAAATCATCCAACCACAGGCGATGTAGCAGAGCTGCAGGTGTGCACATGACGCATTGAAACCAAATGTTGCAAAAATCTTTTCGCCATAAAATCGTGGCTCTAATTATAACAACTGTAAGATCGAGTTACTTTTGAAATTGGCCATTCACTTATATTGTATAGACTGGGAGAATTCGCGGGTTCATTGACCTTTAGGCTAGCCTTCAAGAATCCCTGTGTACTCAGGCAGACAACAGCTGTTCTTTGGCTGCTTGCTGACACAGTCAAATGGACCTGCACTTAGTTACATTGTTATTATTGGCTCATCTACTTCGAGGTGGTGTCAAATAATCAACGACTAACTGCGAAAGTAGCGCGAACCTAGAGTTGATGGAATTCTAGCTTGGGCATGTATGAAAACAGCGAATTTTTCAAGTCTCTACTTCTATGCAACTTCCTGGAGGGTACTCAGTCAAATACGAAGGGAAAAAATAGTGTAGGACCAATCCGGCAGCATCGCTGTGTCAAAGAGCAGCCAATGAGCATCTGTTGTCTGCACAAAAGGAATATATAAATGGTTTAAGTGGACGTACATTCAAATAATTCTGAAATTGGAATACAGTCGTTATACCTGTCAAAAAATCAGTAATCGAAAATCAATAAAAATCGAATATACAAGGGACATGCAAAGGTGCATGAAAGGGGCGGAAATGATGGACAACGACGACTAAGACAACACAAATTAACACAGCGACAGAAATGGTTGTAGATAAGTAAACATAGACGGTAATAGTTGGCTCCCTTTGACAACAGATGCGAGGTTTCGGAAACTGATATCTGTTCACGTCTTCAGGCCAGTGGCGTAGCGTGGCTGTGTTCCAAGGCGTGCGGTATTAGCAGCGACTATACGCTTTGAGTAGTTGTGTTGTTGCAGAGACCAAGGATGTAAATATTGTAGGATAATTAGTACCTTGCCTCTTGTACGCTACTGGCTGTGGAGTGTTCCTCACCACACAAGTCAAATGGTTCCTCAGACAACTCAGTGCTGTGTATAGACACTGCTGGTCACCACACACCCTGGAACACTCCACGCGAGGCCAACATGCAATCTGAGGACCGCCTGAGTTGCTTATTTCCTCATGCTTAGTTACTTTTTTTCTGCAAGTTTCTGGCGAGTCAGTAACATTTACTAGCAAACAAAACACTTCTGATTGTCGCACAAACACATTACAAAAAAATTATTAAAAAATCACGATTTCACCTGTCTCTATCCATTAAAAATTTCTCTCCCTCGTGTGTTGCGGCACGTGTACTCATAACCAGAACAACGCCAACACGAAAGTATTGAACACTGGACAAACGTATCAATATAGCTGACAGTGTGGCGTCCTGCAGCGGCGGAAGTTTGTTCAGCTTGATAATATCAGGTGCTTAGAAATTAAGTAGAGCTAGTGAGATAGAACTTCTTTGTCAAAAACACTTATTAGTAGAGGCACGAGTATTTCGCGTATTGATTCTAGATCAGATTGAACGTCAACAACGTATAGTTCACTTTCACTTCTGTGATAAGACGACAGCTGTTTTGACACAACTTTGACGACCTCAAGCCAGTTATAAATAAGGATACAAGTCGTGGGGATATCACGTGCTACACGTTTGTACAGTTAGAAGCTAATGCATATTCGACCTTGAGCAGAGCGTGTATAAGACTGAGAAGTCTAGGCTGCAGCCAGATGAATACGCGAAATAATCGTGCCTCTACGAATTAGTATTCTCAGGTCAAACACGTTATATTTACTTACAACTTAAATGTTACTTATAGAATTGTCTAAATATACCATTTATTTTGAACAATTCTGTGTCCATTTCGTATGTTTAAAATTATTAGAGCCAAGACTTCATCACGAAAAGGTTTTTGCACCTTTTTGTTTTAGTGCCTTACGAACCTGTCTGCAGCTCTGCTTCATAGATATTGAGAGCTTGTATTTTTCAAACATGTGTATTTCGACTTGGTAAGTCAGAATGTGGTTATTGTGGCAACGTGTCTGTGGTTTGCCAGCAAGTCAAGTGAAAGTTAAAATATTCAATCACTGACCATGAAGAAGAGCTGCAGAGGTGCACATAAGTTAATAAAACCAAATTGTGCAAAAATATTTCTGCCACAAAATTGAGGTTCTGCCGACAACACTTCTAACTATCCTTGGCTTTCACCGCTATCAATTATTATTACATTTATTACCACTAATAATATTATTATTATTATCCCTTTATTTGTGGTTAGGTTAAGGCTTTAGCCTTCTCATACATTTTAGCCGCATATACAATGTTACATTAGTTGAAGAATGAATGTACATTATACATTACACATACATTTCAATAATTTTCCAAAATTACTATTAGTGTCACTAACATGAATTAATTTGAAATTTGTACTTACTATTGCGAGACACAATATCATCACAACCATAGAATAGAATAAAATAATGAAAGGAAAAAAGAAATCGTACAACAGACATTAGCAAATCAATGACTTTTACTACTTTAGATGTTTGATGGGTTATGTTAACTCATAAATAGGGCTATGAACATTTCGCGAAAAGAATTTTGCTCCAGGTTGATTCTGTGCCTTACATGCACATCTGCAGTTTTGCTTCATTGTTATTGGCAGCGTGTCTCTGTGAAGTGACGTATTTCTAGGGCCCGGTAGTTTTCACGAAAATATTTTTTCCCCATTTTGTCATGATTATTGACAGAGTGTTTTTGTGCAGAGTTATTAGTCATTTGACTGTGCCAATCAGTAGTAGGATAACTGCGACACAACACGCCTGTGATTTGCGGGTTTAACCTGCAGACTGACCTGTGGCGACACGTGGATTGTTGCAAGGCAGGGCTGCAGTAGCCAAGAGATGTACAGGGTTGTGCGCTGGTTGACTACGACCACGCTGACGAGCAGGTGCCCCTTACTACTGAGTGGTCACAACACATCTAGTAGCCGGCAAATATTTCATGGTCATTTTTCTACAGGCACGTTCATCAAGAGTGTACAGTTCAGACTTTCTGCAGCCCCACCTGGAAACAACCCACGAGCCGCCACTGAGACTGACCACAAAGCAGAGATGCAGTTGCGCACGTAAGGCACTGAAACAAAGTGGTGCAAAAATCTTTTCGCAAAAACTACCGACCCCTACGTATTTCATTTGACTGTGCCAATCACAATTGGCTGACTGCAGGAACACTACACGTCTGCTATAATCAGGTACAAGCCCAAGACACACGAAAATTAAAACGTCCAATCACTGACCGTGAAGCAGAACTGCAGACGTGAACGTAAGGCACTGAAACAAACTTGAGTAAAATTATTTTCCCGAAAAGTTTTTACCCTACTCGTAAAAGTTCGAGGGAAAGAAATTAAACTTTACTGCAATATGTGGAGTGCAAACAATTTAATTTATTAATTTAGCATACAATAACTAGAGACATGCAAAAATCGCGTTATTTTCTGACCGCTGACTAGACTCCAAGTGACTATAGACTCGTTCGACGTCTCCCGCTGGCCGATATCGTCGTGACTTGCCGCGGAGAATGCTTACACGGTAGAGAGGCCAATTTCTGTAAAGACGTAATACGCATAAATGACAACACACAATAGTTCGTGGCCAATTGAATCGCAGATTATGATCTCTTATGTATAGGAAAGTGATGTTTATTCTTCTACCAAATGATAACGCGAATTTCGCATGTCTCTAACAATAACGCGTATTTTTCATGCATGTGATGAAACACGCTATGTCTGGAGGCAACGAATCATTCATGCTTCACAAATATGTAGCGCTCTGCGTTTTTATGAAATTTTAAGAAAAAAATTGTCAAATTTTCTATTATAGCGCACATTCTATTTTTCTTGCACTGCAGTACAAGAATGTCAGTTGAACATTTAACGTATTTTTAGACTGCAATCAATTAGACAAACAAGAGAATATAAAATAAATTTAGTCTGACTGTGACCTAAATTCATATTAAATATTCAACTGCCATATTTGTACTATAATTCATGGTAAATATAATTTATAACCCTAATTTTCACATTCTTCTTCTAAGTATGTCATAATAGCGAAAAAGAAAATATTCCTACACGTAGACTGAAAGCTAGTCTTAACAGCAGCAACGCGTCAGTGCTGATACTAACAGCGTTACCGCCAACTCTTCCTGACCCGTATACATTTCTTGTTCCTAATGATGCAAAAATGTTACACTTTAATAGGTGCTGAAATTAGTCTGCTATCTACAAATTGCTCTGTTACGTTATGTTATTCGATGAACTACATTCAAAATCCTTGTCAGTCATTTAGAAGTCAGTTATATTAACTCGTACACAAACGGCGTTATCAACGATGTAGGGAGTGAGGACGAAATAAATGTATTTGGCTTTGAATGCACTTAAATAAAGATGGAATCATAAGTTTCATACCAGTGCAACATCTGTAAAACTCAGGTTATGAAAAAAGGTGTGTGTGGGTGTGTGTGTCTATATATATATATATATATATATATATATATATATATATATATATATATATATATATATATATGAAAAAACTACTTACTCTCTGAAATATCAGATTGAAAATACCTAAATCAGTAAGATCCGGGAATTTTCGTGACAAGAAATTGTACCAGCTTGTTTCAAGGCCTTGCATGCACATCTGCAGCTGTGTTTCTTAGTCTGTGATTGGATGTATTTAACTTTAGCGTGTTGGAGTTCTATCCGCAAATTGAAGACGTGTCGTATCATAGTAACACTATTCTTATTGGCCCAATCAAGCGAGATATTTCTTTACACACAAAAAAACTACTAATTACCACCAAACAGAGTTGCTTCATGCTACAAAATATTGAAGACATTGCTTGCAATATATATTTTTTTTTAAGTCTGTTAAGCTTTCACATACACTGCCATGCCAAACTTTTTGTAATGTACCATGAAACACACTGTTGAAAATATCCGTGAATTTACAGGTAATTTTACGGAAATTTCTGTTAAATTAATGAAAACATCATTTTGTTACACAGTTATAAAGAATTATGTTTAATTTATTAATCATATGTAATACGGCGAGAAGAAAGTACATAAACAATCGAACGCATTATTGTGCCTGCAGCCTAAAGAAGTCACATAAATATGCAAGTTTCCATAAGTGAAGCTAGTTGCCTTCCGTAAATTAACGGACATGTCTGGAGAGTTTTTTACCAGCACTTCTCCGTAAAATAACGAAAATTATTTTTTAGCAGTGCCATCAAATATTTGTAAAAGATTTAGCAACTGTTGGTTAGTACTCCTTAGTAACATACTAAAAATTCCACTGGCATTCGGTAGCATTTGAATTACTCTAATGTACACCGTTATACACTTTAACGGAACTGTTTTTGGTAATAAACGGAAAAAGTATTCGTAAAAGTCAAATACGGAAATGTCTATGGTAAATATACACTTCGGAATCATACGTAATATGTCCATAAGTCTGCGGACACTTGTACGGAAGAACTCGTAAATTTATGGGTTGGAGAGCTGTAAATATTACGAATATATTTTAATAACATCACCAGTAAATCTGCAAATCTGTAGAAATGCAATTGTAGCATTATAGGCATGTAAATATGGCTATGTTCCGTGCGATGGAATTGTTTTACGGAAACTTCTGTTGGATTAAGAACTAAGTTTCCGTCAATTCACGGAGGTATCCGGAGAAATTTTAATTGGAAATTCCATTAATCGACGGAGAAAATTTTTACAGAGCAGTAGTTAAGGAGAAACATATTGATGAAACTCGTGATGGTTGGGATCAGATGTCCTTAAAGTAAACCTGAGTTTTTGTCACACTGTTAAAAATTTCCATAAATTCACGGAAATATTTATAGAAATGTACCGTAATTTTACAGAAGTGGCTTCCGTATTTTTTGTTTACGGAAATGTGTCTTTATTGCCAGTTTACGGATGTTTCACCGTAACTTTCCATAAATTCATGGACATATAATTTTACAATTTTAAAGCATATTTTACTGTGTTTCTTTAAAAAAAGTGGTATTAATAATCACCATGAATCCTGGAGTTAATGTGCGTGCACAGTGGTACTAGGCGAAAAGAAGACAAGACAAGCTAAGGTAATAGAAGTTAAGTGCTGCTTCCTGGTTGTCCACACTTTGCCGCGAAGAAAAGAACATTACAAACAAGGACTCGTATCGCGCATGGATAAAGGGCTAAACAGTCCAGTAAGTGACAGAAGTGTTCAGAGTAGTGACCACGTGGGCGTTTTGACCCAACTGGGAGCAAAACCGGCATAATGTGCATTTGAATAGCAATAGTCCCCCCTCCCCCGGGTGCTGCTATTGGTCTACAGAGCCATTAGGGTGGCGTGCCTTAGGCTGGGATTGGTTGTTGGGATCTTTCGGTACGAATAGTACCTAAGTGCCATGAGGTCTGTGATTGGCTGAGAGCTTAAGCCCTGCCCTAGAAGGGGTTGGGCAGGGGTGAGAGGGGGGAGGGGAAGTGAGGTGAGTGGACCGTTTTGGTACAAGTTATGCCTAAACACCATAAGGGGGAAGTGGATGTCTGCCCTCTCTCCTGCACCCTATACTTGTACTAGCCTAACCCTATCCTTATGGCATACCCCCTCCCTGTCATAACCCTCCTCTCCTTATGATATACCACTGTCCTGTGTTAAAGCATCCCCTGTAACCTCTCCTGCCCCCTCCCTTTCCTAAGAACATACCCTTCTAGCCTACCCCACTCAATGGCCACACACATCTTGTATTCTCCTTGCTTCAACACAGCTGAAAAAAAAAATCGCTCCTGTTCTCTGTGCTTCGTGCTAGGGTTTATGTACCTTTAAAGTTATTTATTTCTACAGAATAAAATATTTTTCTCATAATGTAACTAATGAAGTTCTCTAAAATCAGGATGTCAAATACAAAAGTTGTCTGTTATAAAGTTTATATCTTACCACTGCATGGAACTCACTTACTCGTCACTTTGGTACAGTTGTTAGAGCTTCTGCCTGGCAAATATAAAGTCGTGGGTTCAAATCCCCGCAAATACGAAAAATTCTTCAGATTACTTAATAGTGCATGAGATTCTTGATATATCATAGTTAATAAGTAAATGTAGTATATCTGGAAAATGGAGTGCTAGTAGATTAAAGAAATTTAATATTTTTGCAGAAAACGGATTGTCCGTAATTTTACGGAGGGTTCCGTTATCAAGAAAAACTGGTGTCCATTACTTTACGAAGATTTTTGGATAATTTTTTGCCAGTACTTTTCCTTAATTTCACGGAAATTTTTTCTAACAGTGCAAATGAACTGTGACCTCACAGTATTAACTGAAGTCCCGCCTACCGCACATACTGTGATGTTGAATGTCACGTGTGTTCTGTACCTGAAGCGACTAAAAGAATAAACAGTATATCATCTACAAAGATAAAACTGTTTTCAACCCGAGCTTCGATGTTATTAAGTAAATAAATCCGAATAATGGGATACCTGAGGGCCAAGGCAACGTACCTCGGGAGATGATATGGATAGATGTCGGAATGAGAAGGGCGGTGGAAACGGGAGATCCCCGAGAAAACACACCGGCCAGCAACATCGTTCAGTACGATTTCCACAAGCGAGAATCCGGGGACGGACGCCACTGGGAATCGAACCCAGGTTGTCTTGGTGGGAGGCGAGTGATCAGACCACCTTCGATGGTGGTAACCATTCCGTATTTACACCAACCGATTCGCTGCACTTTTAATGTAGAATATCATTTTAAAGTATAATTAAGGACCACCTTTTTTCGCAAAAAGAATTTTGCCTCACTTTGTTTCAGTGTCTTACGTACACATATGCAATTCTGCTTCGTGGTTATTGGCAGCGTGTCTATAATGAAGAGCCGTATATCATTTGACTGAGCCAATAATAATAAAGTTCCTGCAACAACACACGTCCGTGATTTGTTGGTAGAATCTCAAGGCTCGTGAGGGTTAAAGTATCCAATCACAGACCATGAATCAGAACTGCAGGTTTGCACGTAAGGCATTGAAACAAAGTGGGGCAAAATTCTTTTCGCGAAAATCAGGGGTCCCTAAGTATAATTTATTCCAATTGTTTTCTGCTGGTTGTAGGAAATTTCTAATAACACTAATAATACAGATTAATCTTGCTGTGAAGTATTTGGGCTTCGTTTCCATTTACTTATTTTAAAATCACTTCGCATTACATGTGCTTGACATCGTGGACTATACATCTGCAACACGAGTTTTGAAAATAATATCCAAACAGCAGCGAGAGTCTTTCCCTACACAGCCACAACAGCACGAAACATATGCATACTCGGTAAACCCCGGCAGCTGTTCGGGAGTTTTCGTACGTTTACGGCAACTCGACAGACACTTTGCCGAGTTTTGTAAATCTCGACTAACTTAAACTTGCAGAGATGGCGGTGAAACATCACTCTGAACTTACCACAAGTTTAACACTTAAGCGAGGTTCGTTAATCTCGTTTTGTGTAAAAATTGAACTTCGTTGGTGAAACCGGCCCTATAGGAATAAAATTTATTAAATTGAGGTCACATGTATGAAATTAAAAAAAAAAAATCCTACGCGTAACTTCTATCTGAAAGGTAAAAAATTACGCACGAAATTTCAGCAGCAGATGGTGCGAAAAGTCTCCGGTTTTGCAATATGTGCCTCGTTCGCCGGTGATTAAGTTCCAATTTCGAGTCGTTAGAGCTTCGGGTAACGTGTTTCAGGGTGAAAGGAAAGCGGTTATGAAGAGTCTGGATTTTTTTTTGTAAAGTGCGTGGGTGGGGGAAAAATAAGCGGTAGCGTGACGTAATTTAATTCGCCGTAACGAGGGTAAATGTTTAACCCCGCGTAGACAAGCCCTGGTAGGGGTTAGTGTGCGCCGGTGCGTATATGTGGCCGGGGGACTGGTGCGAAGGGGTTGGGGTGACGTAATCAGTTCATGGCGAGTGGAGTATAGAGGGAGCTTGTTTCTATTGTACCTTCCGGTCATATTCACAATGGACCTGATTGTGACTAGTGTAAATAAATGTATTTTTATCAACAACCATTTTATTGAGTGTCAAACGAATGGAGTAGTAATCGATAAATGCATTACATCATAAAATACAGTTCAATATAATAAAACACCTTAACATGCAATCTAATAATTAATAATATTTAGGTTATCAGAATATAATACACAAATGTTATAATAAAACATATATATGTAATTTATACGAATTTAAATTTATTCCTGGCAAGCAGTTATGACAGATTTTGTTTCAAAATTGTTCCATATAAAGTAAAATAACTGTGGATACTGTCACAGTCATCTTCAATGGCCTTAGATCTGGCCACACTAGCAGGAAGGGTCATTTTAACACTTTTTTTTGTCTCGCCAGAAGCAGTGGCTTCGTCTGATTCGCCGTTACATAGGACAGAATAACGAATCAGGTACAGCCATTGCCATTGGAGAACTAAGAGAAGTGTTAAAATGACCCTTCCTGCCATAGTTGTCAGATCTAAGGCCGCGGAAAGATGGCTATGTTACTGTACGTGGCTATTAACTACCGTAAACAAAATCTACTAATATTGTTTTAAGGGTAATTCTTTTGGCCGATATGGCACACCGGCATTTTGTAACTGTATGTTGCTTGCACAGTGAAGCTATGGAAAAGTCCTTACATCCTCGATTGCGATAGTTGTTATGAGGAGTTTACAATTATTCATAACACCATTTTCAGAGCAAAGTTTTTTTTATAAAATTAAATATTAAATACGACAGTATAAACTTAAACTGTGTTTCGAAATTAAGAAAAATTAAATTATCTACATAAAATTATGATGATTTAAAATTTAATGATGTTATAGTATTTCACACATCGTGTTATTACTATGGCGGAAGTTAAAAAATAGTTTTTAAAACTATTCTATAACTCTCCACCCTAGTGTTTCAAGCAAGCAGGAAACCAAAGAATCCGGTATGGTTGGTGGAGACCCTCATATACCAAATATAAATTAGCCATTTTTAAACATGGAGAAACCTGCTTTGTGAAACTGTTCGGAGCCTGAATGTAATATTTAATCGAATGTAGTTAAGTACGATTTACCAACGAGATAAGTAAGATTGATTAATCGAACTATGTTTTGTAAAGGAAGGTAGTTATTCATTTTGGAATTTTTCTTATTTTTGAATATGCTATTATTATAACAACAGTTGCGATAGTGAGAATTGGTCAGTGACTTAAGTACATTTAAACCAATTTAAGTACTCTAAACCAATGAAGTGTTTTTGAACTGTACCAGTATGGCCATTAGTAGAGCCAGTGATTTTTGGTGAAAAGAATTCGGCGACAATTTGTTTCAATGCCTTATGTGAACACCTGTTTCTCTGTTTGATTGTAAGTTTTTAACTTTCTGCTTCTCGGGATCCTACTGTGAAGTGTTCAGCCACTTCCCCATCCTGTTTAAATATTTATAAAGTGTTTTTATTTTCTTATTTAAATTTATATTTAAATCTTTCTTAACAGGCTATATGCCATTTTCAGGGCGAGTTTGTCAGGTATCCGGTGTGATGCAACAGAATTCAATAACCTAGTAATTGGGGACATGTTAATTTAAATTCACCTTTTCAAAATTCAATATAAATATAGTCAAGGAATTTTAAAGTAGAGTCATTTGATTATTTTCCTGGCTTGTTTGGTTTCAAATTGACAACAGTAAAATTTTAATTATTTTTGTTGATATAACTTTTTCTTGTACTT
>PNEQ01120606.1:0-10078 GCA_003012365.1 Medauroidea extradentata
AGAACTTATGTAGATGTATTTTTTTTCTTTTGTGTAAATAGTAGTTACTTGTTCTGTTTGACATTTATTGTGGTAAATCATTGTAGACATAGGTTATTTTTGTATGTACAGTTGTAAATAAACTAGGTAAGCTTTATTTTCTTTATTTTATCAAGACCTCCATCCCCAAACGTACCTAGCCCACAAGCTTGTAACAATACCATAATATTTTTTATACTATTAACAAGTACTCCAAGACATTTATTTCCATTAAAAACTTTTATCAACCTAATGACATTGTAAACTGCAATATTTTTTATTAAACTTCTCTATAGATTATAATACAACTTTGTAATGATAAATCCAAACTTTTTGTAAGGCATGGACTCCAATGATTTCAGGCATTATTTGGGTAAAATAAATGCTACATTTTTTTTCCAAAAAAATAATGTTTTATTGAACATATATTAAAATAAAACAAGACAGCTCATTTAAGCCATTCACACAACAAAGAATTTATGTAATCAAAATTCAAATTAAAAATTGTGATTTTTGACATGGTAATATACATAATAATCACAGTCATGGAAACGTTTATTTGCGTAGGTTATATTACATATAATGTCATCAAACTGAATACTGTACAACAAGAATGATAAATAATATGCCCATACACTAACAATATTCAAACTGAGGAGAAACTAAATATTTTTCCATTAAGATGGCACGACTCTACAGCCACAGCTTCTCTTATTATTTTACATATGCATAGGTATAATATACAACAAATCTTACAAAAAATTTATGTGACCAAAACAGTCTCATTTAATTCCAATAAAATTAATGTACTACACAAATAGTCTATCAGTGCACCACTAATAAGTAATACAAATATGTCACGAAAAACACAGTGAAAAAGACAGCAAAGACCTACAAATGCTAAGAACAATATAACATTATACAGAATTCTAATTGTACTCAAAAAGGTAAGCGTATACGATCAGCATTTAAATAAATCCTGTATAATCATAATCAACAGAATGAAAAAAAAAAGATGAAGGGAGACAAATGAGACTGCCAGATAACAAAGAAATTACAGTCTGGAAGACACAAACTAGCACTGCATACACACAGGAACATATATTAAAAACAAATAGAATATTGTAATCTTCATTACATATACGTAATGTGTAAATTTTTGGTTAAATTTATGTCTGGAAAATTATAAAACATGGCACAAGCACTACTGATCAAGTAAAACCATTTTATCATACATCATTAAAATAAAAAAAAAAACTTTTAGATCACCAGTGGCGAATTCTGCTAAATGTATGTATACCACAGGTTTTGTATCACATTGGAGACCATACTACCTGCTTCTCTTATTTGTAGATATAAATACAAATTAGGAAACAAAATTAAAGTACAGTCAATAAAAATATTATTAAAAAATTGTCCTAAAACTATTTTAGTATTATAACTGCTGATTTTTTAATTTAAAAAATCAATTGTAATACACAATGAAAAGACTACCATATTTACACTACTGAACATGCCTACTGATCTGTACAGATTCATGGACAGCTCAAAAAGTATTTCACAATGTTTGCAGTTACAGTGTTAAGAACACACTGTGCCAAAAAATACATAATTTTGTAACTGCACCATACACTGTCCAACTCTTATATATTACATTAACAGTAATTTCTCACTCATAAATTATTTATTATTTTTCGGTTCCACAGTTTTTGTACAAGTGCATGTCAAAGTAGGTATTTGACTATTTTTGCTACTAATACAAAGAAAAATTATTCAAAAGATACAAATGAAATGATTTAGAATGAAAGTAAATGTTGTAAGCTATATAATAACACCTTTGTTACTTCAAGTAAAAATTATATTTTTAAAAATTCAGGCACTCAAAGGTATGCTAAAAATTAGATACATTTAAGAGAGCGAGAGATATTGGTCAATGCTTAACATCAAAGTCTCTAGTGCTGGTGAGAGGTGACATGAGGTGAGTATGGTGCAGCACCGGAATGAAGGGGCGGGGGAAATGGGAGATTCCCGAGAAAACCTGCCGAACGACATCATCCGGCACAATTCCCACATGCGAAAATGCATGGACCAGCCCTGCCAGGAATCAAACCTGGATCGCCTTGGTCTGACTATTCGGCCACTGTAGTCCCATAGAGACATTCAAGAATTTTTTCTTTAATACAAACAATTTTTACGTGAAATTACAAAGGTATCTTTCTGTAGCTCAATACATTAATTTTCACTCTAAATTATTTTATTAATATTGTTTGAATAGTTTTTACTTTCGGAAAGTAGCGAAAATAGTCAAATCGCTACTTTGACACGTGCATGTTTGAAAACTATAAAACCGAAAAATATTTTATCCATGGGAATTTACTGTAAATGTAACATGTTAGAGTTTCACAGTGTTTGGTACAGTAATAAAATTACGGTTTATTTGGTGCAGAGCGCCCTTAAACAAGTGCACTTGGATTGTCTGTCATCAGCAGAATTAAAAATGAAGGTTAATATGATGGTGTTGGAAATGGTGATCAAATACAGTTGACCTCCAATTGTAAGAAGCTCCAATGCTATTTTTTAAATATGTATGTTGCATGCTGGTATCAATTTTGCGGTTGTGCTCTCACTCTTTTTTTTATCTCCTATGTATTCATGTTGGTAATAGCTAGCAATATTGATATCTGGGGTGTGAAATAAACACGTATAGTGGTTCTGTTAAAAGTTTATTGGGCATTAATTTCTAACAGATTATGAGCTCAGTTTGCCAGCACATATATACAAGAAGATAAATGTATGGAGATGTAATAATGCATGACAAATCGTAGGGATGCATTAACCCTTAAGTGAATATGGAGTTCAATAAAATGAAAGACAGGAATGCCAGAGCTAATCTACGTTTGATGGTCAAGCCATGTTGTTTTTTTTTACTCACTTAAGATGATAAAGGTTTGTGGCCTGCATTGCTAAGAATTCTGTCAGGCTAAGAAGAAGAAAACAATTTCAGTTCAATGGAAGCCTATGTTACTAAGGTTATATTTGTAGCCCAACAGTTTTCACACAACAGTTAACAACTTAAAATGAATTTCTTGCAGCTGTAGTGTTAAGTGGACTAACTAACACACACACACACACACACATATATACATAATCCCATGGTATTGGCTTTCTAAGAATACTGGTACCACAATTTATAAGTGATCATGTGAAAAAAAAGTTATTAGTCATTGCAATAATATATAAAACTAAACAGCTATAATCCTCCTTCCCAAACCAAAAAGTAAAACCCTGCCCCTGTAAGGATGCAAAGGTGCTTCTAGTTTTGTTTTTTCCAATGTCATGAACAAATACACAAGGCATATGTGGAAAAAAACTCATAACAATGCTTCAGTGTGTTGGATTAAGGACTTACATCTGGGCAGAGACTGTAAACACTGCTATCTACATAAAAAGAGTCTGGAACTAAGGCAGTAAAAGGATTTTATTTCAGAAGAAAAATTGACTGGTAAAGGAGATTATATAGGTGACCTTACAGTCTTTTGATGCACAACATTCATTTGTGAGGGGGTTGCGGATCTGGTCCCTATTTAACATTTTTGATCTGTGTACATATGTCTTGCTTCTTTTGGTCATGTGATGAATTCCTTACGGCAATCTGAATATGTTGACAACACAAGTATTGTTATTTCGTCTTTTCCTTGTGTTTATTTGTCTTAAAGTAAAATGCTGCTCAGAATATTGATTCAAACATTCTAAGTAAACTTTTACAACATATTGAGTAAGTCATTTCCAAACTTATGGGACTTGTACTACAATTCATGGAACTAAATTTAATGCAATTGTGAAGTATGAGGTGTCAAGAGATACTCCTTCAAATTCTGAACAGATTACCTTCCTTAATTATTTCTGTCCCGAGGCTATTTCAGTCTCTTCAGGGTGTTTAGTATGTTTGAGAATTAGTCTAAATTTGGTAACAAATCTTGATTCATATATTTTTATTGCTACTGCACATGTATCTGTTGAGCGAGCATTTTCCTGTAACTTATTGTAATAACATTTTGCTGTATAATGAATTTTCCTGTTCCTACCATGCTTTTGATCATTTGTGGGTAACTAAATTTTCATATGAAGTGTAAATTTGTAAATTTCGAGTGTAAAAACCTAGTTGTAGATTTGCCTTAAGTTTCCCAAAATTTTTTTTGTGTCTTTTAGGCAGATTTTGATGTGGTAAGGTCTTATAGCGAATTTGAAGTTGGCTGATGTGCTGTAACTCTAAAATCAAGCTTGCCATATCAAGTTTGGTATCAAAATGCTCAGAACTGAATTTCCTAAATTTTAGTTAAGCGAGTTTTTGTTGTATACTTTGTCAATTAAGTACTAGGAGGCTTTATGTATATTGGTATAACTTTAAGGGAAGTGGTGGTCTTTAGCAGTCAGACACAGCAGCGCTGAGGGTGGGCGCAGCTCGTGGAATACATGCCCTATAAGGTCATATTGTTGACAATTGGCTACAAGCCAGTGATGGAATGTTGAGGGTGTTTGTGACATCGGCAAAACTAGTGGAAGGGCAGGCAGAACTATTTTCTGCATCCTCAGTAACTTCCTATCAGCCATTAAGTAAAAGAAACTACTAATTAACATGTCAATTGCATTAATAAATCTAATCTAATCTCTGGGCAAAGCAATGTAATAATGCATTTTAACAAAGGAATTTATCTGTATTACTATCACTTTGGCAAAGAGTTGCCACTTTGCGCAAGAATATGTAAGGGTGGCTGAATCAAGGCAAGCAGGGGACCTGGCTGGGGTCTATTTGAAATCGGGATGCGGGACATATGTGTGCCAGGCCGGGAGCTGAGAGAGTTGTTAATGTGGGGTGGAGGCAAGCGTGGTCGCCCTCGCCAAGTTTAAGGCAGATAACTATTTATTTTCTGAAGATTTTATAAGTAGTGAACGAAGCGGCCAAGTAGCTGCAAAGGGGCTTTTGTTTTTTTGTTCAATTTGAACAAAGGACAGTAATTTTTTCTTGTGTAATTAATACACGTCACATTTGCCGTTTCAGCCTTTTGGGCGCAAAACTCCAACCAGGCCTAAAGTGACCCTTGCATCACACATCTTGATCCCTAGGGATACATCAATGTGAATTTCTGTAACAATTTGAATTTGGACCAGTTAAACTAATTAAAGTTCAAGTTATTTAATCTGGAATTTGGCCTTTTAATTGTTACCACCTTTATTGAGACTCTTAACTGAAGCTGTCCGGCAAACTCTTATGTAAAGACCCATTACACATTCGTATTCTTTAACAAAACAAAAAGAAAAGGGTTCCAAAAAACATGAAAATGATCTTTGTATACTAACGATGATAAACCCTATACTATAGATTGACTGATTCTGACTGCCCTGGTAAGATAGCTAAAGTAAGATATATAA
Organism: Medauroidea extradentata; assembly: GCA_003012365.1. Taxonomy (NCBI): domain Eukaryota; kingdom Metazoa; phylum Arthropoda; class Insecta; order Phasmatodea; family Phasmatidae; genus Medauroidea; species Medauroidea extradentata. Next base: position 5,449 of record PNEQ01120606.1, read on the forward strand.
TCTCCTTGGAAAACCAGTTCATCCACTAGAGGAATGATGACCTCACTACCCCTAATTTCTAGTAAAGAACAACGCAAGTTCAAATGACTGTGTCCTGTTTTTGATAAAACATACACTGCAGTAGAGGAAGATGCAAAAGAGCAAAGCAACAAATGATTGTTTTGAAGCTTTGTGAAGTAAAATTGCAGTGCAGGAGGAAGCAAGTACAGAGCTGGCAGACACAACAGAAAAACCATGATACTCACACTGAGGGGCAGACACCTAAACATTATCCGAATATTAAGTCTTACAATGCTCTTTGTGAAGAATGTGAACCTAATTTTGTTGGTAAGTTGCTTTTTTATGGTAATAGATAGATGTGGAAGGAAGCAGTGATAAAGGAGTAAGTATTCATCACTTTAAGAAAACAATACTTGGGTCGTCGTGGATTTGCCAGATGGCAAGACAATATTAGTGTGAAATTACTGGTTTTCAAGGTGAAACATGATGCTGTATGTAAATTTAAGTTGGCCACCTTGGTGAATATATTTTGTGTGTTCTAAGCCTAGAAGTGCAGAAGTGGTAAGGATTATATAGTACGGTGCATCATACCTCATGCTAGCTTCTAGGCTGATAGCTCACCACTATATGTCATTTAATAGTGACCATATAATTTTCTTTGAAAGCTATGCTCATTGAACACATTCAAATAATCATGCAATGGCCAAAGCTCTGCACACCATTCGACGGCCTGGGCAGGTGGGTACCTTAAAGCATGACTTGTGGCATACATTTGTTCTGAGAGGTATGAGGTGGATTATACTGGCTCTATTGTTATCTATAATTCTATGGTTAGGTGTTGGTTTGCAGTAGCAATTCAAATAAATCTTGATGTTAAAACAGATTTTTTAATTGAGAAACTTGCACAGGAAGTTGTCATGACCACAGATGGTTATGTTAGTAAAGAAAGGAAACTAAATTATGTCTCTTAAAAATATAATTTACAATCAAAAACTGTCATCTAAAGCATGGTACAATGAGATGCACACTGTACCGATAGCAATGGTCTTTGGTCTTCTAGTATGTGAATCTTATTTGCTTTTAAAAACTAAGCATCATTGTACCGGTGTTATTTCTCTGTACGTAATGACACTTTGTTGTTCTATAAAAAATTATGCCTCAGTAACAGCAGCAGATCTTAAATGAAGTACCTTGGTACTGTTAAAATTCACTATTTTAAGGTCAAAAAGGTACATTAAACAAATTTTTAGAAGTTATGAGATAACTGACTGTAAGCATATGCTTATCCACATCAACAAGAAAAAAATGTTGAAAGGCTTGTCAGGGTATTAAGGAGTCTGTTATGTTTCTAGCTGTAACAACCAGACCAGACACAGCTCATGCTGTAGGTGTTCTCAGCCAATTTCATACATATTCTTGGGTGAAAGATTGGAAGTGTGCTAACTGATAAAATAGTTTTGAGATATTTGATAGGCTTAATGACTGAAGTTACATTTGTTCATAAAATAAAATAATTAACTGATAATTGTGGTAATGATAAAGCAGGACTTACTACACTCCATAGGTATTTAAATTTATGGGTTGTACTGTCTCATGGGAAAGTAGAAAACAGTGTCATTGTTAAACTTAGTATATAGCTCTCACACAGAGTGCAGTATCTTCTGAATGAAGTACAACTTATTACTATACAGTATCAGCCAATCTGTCCTAAAATTAGTAGAAAATAATATTTTTAGCATTAGCCCCAAACATACCATTTTAACGGATTTAATTAATTTTTGTGGATATTTAAAGGTTAACGTGGAAAAAATGAAAAACAGGCATTTACGGATGCTGCATACCTAACACAAATATTTACGTTCACGTGTGGCACCACAATATGAATTACAAACTGCATCACATTAGTGGACATAGATATACTCGTACAGATATATTCATTTATCAGTGTGTATTTCATATTCGAAGCATATTGGCATGCTAATACATACCATTTCTACTACAGTCTTAAGAAATGGCAGTGATTTCGATATACTGACATCATGGCAGAAGTAAAAACTGGAATTTACCTAGTCACCATTCAACCATGACAATGTGTTTTAAGTCATGTTTGTTTACATAAAAAGTTAATTGTAGGGAAAGTTAAGTTTATAATTTATTTTCACAACAGAAAAAAATTGGAAAGCAACACCAAACACATCCTTGTGTTAATAGCGATGTCAAAAATAAAGGGAATACAAATTAAAATTTTTGAAATGTGGGAAAACATCACACTTAGCCATTCCATTGGTCTGCACTTCCAAATTGAATGTGACAAAATAGTCGCTCCAAGATGATAAATGTCACGAAAGTACGCCAGTTAGTGCAAACATTTTATGCTGTTGTAGTAGCTTTTTAAACAGTGTCATAATCAATCAAGTCAGTGCAATAGTAATGTGCGCCTCTTATGGGCAAACGTTTTTTGTTACTGATGCTTCATCTGCTAAAATAATTTGCAGTTGAACATATTCATAATTTCTCTAAACTTGTTCTACAAACTATTTTGAATAGTGAAGCTAATAGAAAGATTCACCTTTTGTTTACCAAAATTAGTTAGAAAACAGTTAATTCCATAGAAACATTAGCAGCATACTGTTTCCTGTAAACTGATATCTAATTTTTTAACAGTATTATAAAAATGTACTATATATTTATTTTGCTACCACAATTCAATAATTAAAATGTTCTAAAAATATGATCTTTGAAAGAACTGTGCAATGGGAGTGCATGACTGGATTTATTTACTTGGACATACTCTATTGCAAGATAAATGATTGTCAAAAGAAAACTAAAAATAAGACAGTGAGAGTCACTTATTTCGCAATGGAGTATGTCCAAGTAAATAAATCCAGTTCTAAAAATATCCTGAAAAAAGAATGTAAACCTAACTTGACAACATTATACAATTTTTTAAATGCTAGTTACAGGATTTTGAAACAGAACTTATTGGCAACCCTGACAGAAAGCACGATTGCTGATGTTATCACAAAATGTCTAAATTAATCATGTTAGAAATAATAATAAGTGGCAAATGGTTTTTGATTATAAATTATTCATCTGTATTTATCATGGTTCATTTCAGTATTATATGGTGATGTATGTTGGTATCAGTAATTTTTTCTTGTACTCTAATTCTATTCTGTCTGCTAAGTATCAATTCTAGTGTCGACTCCTGATATTGATGCCTGCTCTGTGAAATGAAGATGTGTAATGGTTTTGTAAAAAAAAAATTGGACTAAGTTGGTTTGTAACAGATGGCACTGCTGAAAACCCCACCTGGACAGCTCTAAATAAAAAATTTAGGAAATATATTAAATTTAGAGTTTTTATGTATGGAGTTTCATTATAAATAAAATCTGACAAGTGAGTGGCTATTATAATCACAGGAGAGAGGAAGCCCAACGTCCTGGCTCCTCTCCAAGATTTATCAATGCCACACACAGTATAACCAATTTTTAAAAGTTTAGTAATAATAATATAAAGGCTGCAGCAGACAATAAAAATGGTTATCAAAATCAAATCCACCTAGCTGTGGCCCATAAGAACAATAGCCCAGTTAATAAAGAGTTTGCATCAGGAAGGAAATAATTTTGTAAAAGTTGAACTTTGGTCAGTTGGTAAGTTACTAGCAGAGCTATTAATTCTCAAAAGCATCCAAAAGCATTTCCCCTCAAACGTCAGGCATTTAATGTCTTAATTATATCTCAATATCTTCATAACTAATGGTAATGAACACATGACCCTTTTAGTGTTTTCTTATTATATAATAAAAAATGTGTTAATATTTATGAGTGTGAACAGCTATGTCTTATTTAAAATAAATATTTGTCAACAATTACTTTAACATGCCATGTTATTGAAGTTTACCCCATTGTATTAAGGTCAATCGAAATTCACAGCCATTGTTTTAATAAAAAAAATTACAACATGCTACAAGCACTTCAAAATTATGCCTGGTTTGTAAACCTTAACTGATGACTTACCATCCAAGTGACTGTGAAGCAAGGAAAGTGTTAATGTGTATGACTAACCCTAAACCCATATTGCACAATAAAAAAAAAAAAACTGGATGTTGAAAATATTTTGGTAAATGCTGAATTTTGGTCAGTTAGAAGGCTACTATCGGGAGAATTATTTCCAAAAGGCTCCACACTTCCCTTATGCTTCCCTTTACCGTCATCCCCAAACACCAGGTTTTTAATCTCTCTGATACATCATCTTCGTAACAGTCCTGAACACATTTTTTTTTCCCAATTTTACTCTGTATTACATTATTTAAAAATATGTTCTTATTAAAACTTCTGCTAGTGTCAGTGGTTTTGAAGTAATCTTTCACCTCCGATCCACCACTTGCATTGTATTTACATTTGTTTATCATTTCATGGAACATTAAATTAATAATTACATTAGATGTAGAGTTATGAACCAATAAATACAGTTTAGCCAAAGAAAAATTAAATCTCACAGTAGAGTTGGCTAAGCTGGCAGAAGCTAGTCACTAATATGATCTTAAGAGTTTATTTAGAAGTTAAGAAACTTCAAAAGAAAAAAAAATGTTCCGCCAGAGAAAATAATAATAATAAAAAAAAAGAAA
>PNEQ01120606.1:10178-41055 GCA_003012365.1 Medauroidea extradentata
AAAAAAAAAAAAAAAAAAAAAAAAAAAAAAAAAAAAAAAAAAAAAAAAAAAAAAAAAAAAAAAAAAAAAAAAAAAAAAAAAAAAAAAAAAAAAAAAAAAAAAAAAAAAAAAAAAAAAAAAAAAAAAAAAAAAAAAAAAAAAAAAAAAAAAAAAAAAAAAAAAAAAAAAAACATCACACCTTGTGTCCTCTTATGTCTTAGTATCATGCTCATGTACATCAATATGTGGAATACATTGTAGATGCCAAAAATCAAGCTTAAAGTGTACTGCAATGTGTATGAACTGCAGTAGCCTTTAATTCTGTAACTCACATTGCTCTGATTAAGCTGAAGATTTGTCATTAGAATAATAATTTTGAACTTATAATTAGTAATTTAATCTATAATGAAATAATTAAATACACATGTAAGCAGTAGACGGGAGATACATGATGCTGTCTAACTGATAACACTGGTAGGTTCACAGTGCCTATATTCAGAAAAGTGTTGAATAAAACAACTGCTGGTTTTAGCCAGCCCAGGACAATACGGGTCAATAAGTGGTGGATAATGGTAAGAACTGAGTAAAGGATGAACTCCTTTCACCTCCCCAACCAAAACTGGCACAAATAAACATTTCAGTTTGTAAACTTTGACAGTGCTTTGTGTGTACTCTGTTGCTTATTCAAAATATTAATATTTATAGTGGACATTTCCCAGATTGCCTGTTACTGTGGAGTGAGTAGTGGAAATGAGTTCATACATGTTGATAGACAACTCCCCTTCCTTTGGCCTAAATGGTGAAATGTTGATCAAAGATTTACAAACAAGGCATTTTTAAAGTGCTTACAGCATGCCACTACTTTTCTAGAAACCATACCCCCAAATTACTTTCAACCTTTAAAGGGAGTGAAAATGAATCATGTGGCAGGATAAAATCACTGTTTGACAAATCTTTATTATGATTAAAGCAAAACTGCTCACACTAGCAAACATTTTTACAGTAACATGTTTTCAAATAATATAATAAGGAACATAATTAAAAAAAAATTGATTTATGACAGTTAGTTACAAAGATAACAGCTTACAACCAAGAGTCTAAAGAACTCACATTTGTGGGCGGGGTGAACAGGGAGAATTACAGGGACCTTTGAGAAATCACACCCTTACTACCAACCTACCAAATAGCCATATTTCTGCTTAGGCTGAATTATTTCCAACATTCACAATTTTTTTCCTGCATTGACTGGACTAAAAAAAATGGTATGCAGTAAACAGATTAAGGGTTAGTGTTGAACAATATTTACAGTGTTCACAAGGATGAAGTGAGTTAAGGGTGCTGTAATAGTAGAATCCAAGGTGTGGGAAATGAATGTGCCCTGAGAATTTCTGCATTTCAAAGGCAATATTGACAATAGGTTCCACAAGCAAAAACTGGGAATAAAACCTGACCCACCACGAAGAGAGGTCCACACTTAACTATAATTTAGTGGCACAGATTTCACATAAATATATAATGAACAAAATTAAATTAAAATAAGCTAATTTTCAATTTTAGTGGACACTAGATACACAAGATGTTCAGTGAAAATTGTACCACATTGTAGAATTCAGTAGTAAATATCAAAACAAGACAAAAATGTCTGATAAAAATGGGTCCTCAAATTCATCCCTTAGCAAACGCGTACACTTTTACAAAAGCGTACAGTAGAGCTCCGATTTGACAAACTTGGGAATAACGAAAACAGCAATTTAACGAAAGGATATTTAGGAACCTTAAAAAAAAAAAAAATGTATGAAATGACTGACTTTGATAAAATGGAATATTAATTGTAATGTAAGTCTCTTAAAATACTAGCACTGGCCACAATATTTACTTATTTCTCAGTAGATAAGCTTAAACCATCCATTGAGAAATAAAAGAAAATTCATTAAATTTCATTGAAAACTTTGGCAGCGGGAGTGACTTTAAGATAAGCATGTACTGTTGAGCGAGCAACACTGTTGCGTAACAGAACAGAGTGAATGAGCATCTAGGTACCCAGTCTCCACAGCGCAACGGTGGACAGCACAGGAACTAATTCACAGATAGTGCTTCGTGTCTAAGTTAAAATGTGCTGCAGTGCGGCATGCTCATGCTCTATCAATTCTATTGCCGATAGAATGCAGTGGTGTCCAGTGTGATTATTTTCTGTCACATCTTGTGATATAACCAGAGAATTTATAAAAAAAACTTAATTATATTATTTATGCAGGCTTTTTACAATGAATTTACAACAGTAAAAGTTAATAATTTTTTTCTCCAATGCTAAATATCCGCTTGAGTGCAAAATATTTTTAGCGAGCCAACAAATTAGTTTTTCACTATTGCCTACAAGCTACAATGGCCACCGCCGCACGTATTTAATTATTGATTTACTGTTGTCTCGCAAACTTCTAATTCAGTTTTCATTGCAATTTTTATTTATAAATTTTTCATAGGAATTTCCTGAATTTTGTTGGTGGAGCGGGTGGGAAAGAAACGGAATGATTGACGACTAGGCGGTGTTAATAATCAATTCTCACATGTTGATGGTGCGTGGTTGGCCTAACTCACCATGCGCATGCTCACTGAGCGTTCCACTAATAGTTTTTTTAAGTTTTTCTCACCAATTTTTTTCTTTCATGACTATGGCTTGCCTGTTGATAGTAAATGTATTTTTTATTGTTTTTAGCCAACAGACATTTTAAAAATTAACTTAAATTCCGACGAAACATGCCCAAGGATTTAAAGTTTTTTTCTTTTATTAAGGAGAAGGGAGGGAGAAAAAATGAAGTTGGATTTAATGAAACATCAATCTAGAGTAAATATTTTCGTGTCCTGTGGCATTTCGTTAAATCGGGGTTCTACTGTACTATGTGGTCAAGTAAGTAGATATACGAGTATGCCACATTTTGGCATGAGGAAGTATATAGCAAAACACGGCACAAATATGTAATAAACATTGGTTAATAATTACATTCAGTACTTTGACAAACAATAGTAAACAGAAAAACAACATTTAAATATCTGATAAACATGGGTCCATAAGGGTGTTGATAACTTAAGCAGTTTTGCACATTAGAAGCTCAGAACCAACGGAGTTATCTTCGAAAGAGTATTTATAATGAACATGGTGTCTTAACAATGACATTCTGTACTTGTCAGAAGTGTGTTTTTATTGTTCACTGGCACAATGGCCACTTGGAATACTTTTGTACAAAAACTGTATTTACCCACACAACATATTTGAAGCGAGTGGATTGGCTGTGTATTTAAATGCATACCTAAGCAGATATGTACACTTTTTTCCTGACAGATGGAACTGAGAATACATGTTTCTGAAATTTTTTTACATTTACTACTATGGACCCATGATTTGTCATTTTTATCTTGTTTCAATATGTGCTAACTTTAGCTAAAGTATGACATCCTTGTATGTGTACTTACTGGATCACAAAGTATACCTTTGCAAAATTTTTATCTTGTTTCAATGTGTACTAGCTTTAGCCGAAGTACAGCATCCTTGTATGTGTATTCACTGGATCACCTAGTAAATTTTTGCAAATGTGTAGATAAGAGCTAAGGGATTCACTTGAGAGCCCATGTACATGTGAACATCTTGTTTATTATAAAATAAGTCATGCCATGTTCAGATAGGTTCCAACAAAAATAAAAAATTAAAAACCAACACTGGTTATCAAAAAGATGGTAAATTGTTCTTTAAATTTATGCAAATGCTGGTCAAAATATTGTAAACATTTGCATATGATAAATTTATTAGTCATTATTAAGGTATAAGGTATATAATTTGATCTACTCTTGTTACTGACACACATTCCTATTTAACCTGCACAAGTAAGAATTCTAGTTTGCTTACAAATATAAATGTTAACACAGGCCTACTTATTTCTGCCATGAATGAGATGATCTTACGTTAAAACTGCAACTACATATCCTAGTTTCTTACAGCCACAGTGTTTTTGTAGCATATAAAACAAGCGAAGGCACAAGTGCTCACAAAGACATACAGTAACAATACTCAAGAGCCAACAAATATATTAATCCTGGTCCAATAGGCTTTCCAAAACATCATGGACTTTCTTTATCTGTGCTGCTACAAAACACTTGTTAAAATACTATACAAGAGGTATATATGCAATCATAGAAAAATTCGCCATTGGAGAGCACATATTTAATAGCAATGATTGCATTTATTTTACATGTACACACACACACACATACACACACACACACATACACATACACACACATTTGATACCATACACAAGTTTTTGCTGTAAATCCAGTGAAATCACATTACATCCATGAAGGGTATCCCGTGGTTTGACTGACATACTTCAAGGGTGTGATCTTTAGAACATTGCAAACAAAAAACATTTTTTAATAAAATCGGCTAAGCAGCACCATTAATGAGTTAAAGGGACAAACGTGCAGGGATTGTAGCCAGATTAGGTGGAGAAATCCACCCGTTGTTGTGACGATTGGAAAGGTGCTACACACACACACAATCACACACACACACATACAGATGACAAGATGTCTCATTTAACCACAAGCAGATCACAACTTTGAGATTCCGGCATGACCACTCAGCGTTGGTGTTATGAGGCGAGCAGTTGCACAATGCCAGGACTGTTTACAAGAGTAGAATACCATGACATGGTGTTTGTGTATGGGTTTTGTGACTGCATTGGGTGTCGTGCAGCGGTAGAGTATCATCGGCGGTACCCAGCCACCGAGCACCATATCATACAATGTTTGCCAAGGTGTACCAGTGTTGGAGAGACACAGGAGCCTCTCCCCATTGGACTTCTTCGTGTGAGACTACCTGAAAAGCCTAGTGTACAGCAATCATCGACTAGACACACGTGTCCAGTTGCTGCAGTCCATCACCAACGCAGTTGATCAGTTTAAGTGCAGAGTTACCTAACAAGCAGTAGCAACACTCCATGATGCCTCGCATTGCAGTCTACATACAGGTGGATGATCCTAATTTTTGAATAGCTGGTGTGAGCTACTACACATTCTTGTAGTAAAATGTAATAGAGGTTTTCTGCAATGAGTGTGTTTTCTTTCACATTTGTCCCTGTAACTCATTAATAGAGCAGCATAGCCCATTTATTTAAGCAATGTTCTTTTTGTTCACAATGTTCTAAAGAACACACCCATGGAGTATGTCGGTCGAACTGTGGGACATCCCATACATATTTTTATATATATTATTATATATACTATATAAATAATGTGGTTACAATGGGTTTACAGCAAAAACTTGTATATAGTTTCAAACAGATTTTATGTACTGGATAAATTAAAAAATCTGTCACATCTTGGACTTGGTATCACAACAAGCTTATGGTCACCGCCTAAGTAATCTACTAATTAATTTTAAATTGATGCAAGAGGCGTAAAAACATGTGAAAAAAAAAACATTTAAGGCACTCTAAAAAAATATTTTTAGTTTTAAAATAAATGATATGAAATTTACACAAAACACTCATTGTAGGGAAGGGCATACTGACACTTTCAATTATAACCTACAACTATAGACAAGTTATATACACAAAAGTCTAGCAAAATATGGTAACTTTATTTACTCTACAAACAAATGTATTCAGTAGCATATGTAAAACACTTTGGGTCCTAGAGGCAAGTAGGTATTTGCCACGAAATAATTTCTTGTAATTTTAAGAAACACACATGTACACTTACATATGTATGCAAATATTCCTGCATGTATTCATAAATTAATACATGTATTCACAAATGCTCACAATTACCACACTGGCACATAATTATCTACAGAATTCTATACCTCTAATTCATAATTACATTCTCAAAATCTCACACATAATACGTTTACATACATTTCAGGGACAAATACTGACTCCAGAAAATATTACATAATGTGTTCAAGTAACAACAAACAGCTCTCATGTTCATGGGGTTCTAACATGGCAATAAGGCAGTACAGCTATTAGCAAACACTATCAAAGTTCTTTTTCAATAAATACGTTAATCTGTTAGCATATGAACAAAACTAATGGGAAACATCCCATGTCGAGATGGATCACCTTCTACATAACCATCTTTCCAGTTTTCATCTTCTGTTTGTTCATTTGTCACAATTATCACTTCACCTTCCCTGAATGACAGTTCATCAGGGTTATCAGCATCACAGTCATAAAGAGCACGACACCTTCGCAGTCCAGTAACTGATAGTTTTGCCAAGCATGGTAGAGGTTGTGTCTGCTAAAACAAAATGAAAACAATATTAATAAGCACAGAAAATGTACTAAAAATATATCAGTGATAAATCCTATGTACACATTACATGGTTCATTCACTGGCTTAAGAGTGCGTTGTACCTAAATAAACGCTGAAAATATCAATTTATATCTACACATTTTTCGAAGCCAATATGGATCAAATACTCAAAAACAATCATAGATAATGGAATTTGCCTACTTCATGATTAAGTATTTATCCAGAATTACTAATTCTGCGCCACAGTTAAATGTACTAGGTTCTGGCGTCAGAGATTTGCCTCAGAAGTTCTCAACATTGGAAATAATTTTATTTGAAACATTGACTAAAACTATTGTCTAGGATTGCTATTGTATAATTTTAGCAAATTGGTTTCAACAAACCTACAGTTATAGATCAATGCTTTTAGTGTTGAATTATGTACCACGCCCTCTTGAGGAGGTGGGTCACTGAAAATTTTAATTGTTTAAAAAAAAATTGTGTGTATGAGATATGGTTTGTTTTGTATGCATTTATTGTGTCTATATTTCACTGTAACAAAAATATTTTAGCTTTCATAGTTTTTGTATTATACCATATGTAAGTCAACATTAAAAAAAACATAGTTTTGAGAATTTAAGGAAAACCAATTTACTTAATCAAATGAAAAAAATTCACACTGAAGAACAGTGCCATGGACTATGACATAACATGTATAAAAATGACATTTATTAGTTTTTTGTCTTTTTAAAATATTTTTTATTTTAAATGCATTACTTTTTTAAATACAAAAAAAGTCAATGTGGTTTGTAAACATGTAATGACAGTCCATGGCACTGTTCTTCAATGTGAATTTTTTAATTTCGGTTAGTAAGTTGGTTTTCTTTAATGCATTAAACCATTTTTGCAAACTTTGACTTCAATACAATATAATACCAAAACTATGAAAGCTAAAAAATTTTCATTACAGTAAAAAATAATCACAATATATGTCTACAAAACAAACCATATCTCGTACAAATGAAAAAAATTTTAAAACAATTAAAATTTTCAGTGAACGGCCCCCTTAAACCAATTACATCACAGCAGGACCACCTATAAAAGGCAACAGACCCTTTTCAAGTTTAGGACTTCGACAGGGAGGGACATGGTGTACCATGGAAGCCTGGCCTATTTTAGGTACCAGTAGCTATGAAGACACAAAATTTACAGATTTATATAAAAATGCAGAAAGGAGTTTCTGTTTCTTTGAGGGGAAATCACGATATGTTCGACCATGAGGGAATTATTTCACCAGAAACCTTCGTACAAAAGAACCTCATTAATACAGAATGTCACAGAATAAATAGTTGACAAAGTATTCCTCAGATTAAACACCAGTTCAAGTTTGCATGTTGGCAAGATATATGATAACCAACAGTATGCAGAGTTTAGTTTCACACCTGGTAAGTTCAGAAAAGCATGGTTGATTATTCATCATTATGAAAACATTGTATGTTTGACTTTCACTCCATGATGTACATCACGTTCAATTTCCGCGGACACTAATTTCATTTGTCACAGATTTTATTTTAAGGGGGAAGTAAAGTCAATATTTTTTTATCATAGTTCTTGTTTCAGTTTTATTTCTAGAAATTTCATAAAAGCATAAAATATATGCTGATAGGAATTCTGATGCTAAATGAAATTGTTCGATAGTTATGTTACAGCACCTGAAACTGTCCAGAGATAATATTCTACTCCGAACATTTCTTCAGGGTTGACTAATGCAAGCATTCCATCTATACTAACGTTCCATAAACCATAGAGTAATTCTCTGTGCGTTACCGTAGCCAGAGCTTTAGTTATGAAACTCAAGTACATTTCATTCTTACAATCCTCCCTCTTTAAATTAAAATCTTTGTTACTTAGTGACACATTAATTTTTATTGCTAGTAACATTATGACATTTAAGTTAGCTAATAACAGTCCAGCTTAGCTCTAAACCTTTATTAAGGTATCAGTTAATGTGCTGCATACCGTTCAGTGCCTTTGACAGCCAGTCGCGATTTTGGTTACAGAGTTCTCTCATTAATTACTGTACAAAATACTGGGTAAAATCATTGGGTTTTACTTTATTTCCTAGAAAAAACCTAATATAGCGCTGCACTTGTCTATTATACTTAACTAGTCATATTGTATAATTTGTGAAGGCTTATTATGATCTTTCAATTGTACTGCTTTTGGAAGAAATATTTTTTAATATGTTTTAAAGCCTAAACAAGAGAAGAATTACAAAACTGTTTTCCAGTTTTGTTCATGTATTCTCCTTCTTATATATTGTCTATAATACTAATAATTACTACATTATTATCAATCCAAAACAGCTTTATTCATCTCATCTTGCAGCTACCATTCTACTTTTTCCTCATACTGCAAACCTCACAATCCCCTAGTTCCCATCTCATCACATGCCAACCTTTATAAATATCAGTTCTCATATTCTTATAATGTACATCCCCTCTCTTCCCCTTATATGGATAAAATTTTCCTTATAACCTATCTCAATCACAAACAACCACCTCCAAGTAGTGTTTTCCTACACTACAATTTTACTTTTAATTTATACTCGTAATACAATGACTAGAGGTACGTCAATTTTGCAAATACATTCCAGGTCAGGTTGAACACCAAAAATATATACTTCATAATCACGTGTTGTTTATCTGGCGGCTGTCACAAAACGCATTTGACTACTGCAAGCCAGTAGTAAATAAGGAAATGATTCAGAGAGCCATCGCTTATACAATTGTAAACCAATGAATAATCGACTGTATCCAGAGCGAAATTGACGCACCTCTAACAATAACATGTACTAACTCCCCACTCCATGATCTTATTTTATCATTGGTCTGACTATCTGCCTGCTTAGTTGCCTTGTCTTGCTCTGGTTCACCTTGAAGGGTTTGCAAGAAGCCAGCATTTCTGTTGGCATCCCTTTGTGCCTCCTCTTCATCGACCATGCTAAATCCTTTAAAACTCAAAGTTGGCATTACATCTAAACTTCTGACGAGTTTCTTCATCCCTAACTTCGTATGGTCTAGGAGTTGAGTACGTCCCCATTACAACTGCCTTGTTCCAACAAAGTGTTCCGAGATCTCTTACCAGCACAGAATCCCCCTTTTTTTAAAATTCCATTTCCTTTCTAGCTGTGCTTCCATTTACTATTCCTTTTTGCTAGACAGAGTTCTTGGCGTACATCTTTAACTTTTGGCATCAACAATTCTTGTTTAAGGGGAACTGAGTATTCAGTTGTTCGCTCATTGGTATTTGAGTTGGAGAGACTTCCACATCACTCAAGGGAGATGTTCTATAATTTAACAGAAACTGGAGATCTTGTTAAGTGTAATTAAATTTTTTATGATTTTTTTAGCTATGCCTACAGCCTTCTCCGGAAGACCATGACCTTTAGGATAATGTAGTTATGACATGACACGTTTAAATTCCCACAGTTTAACAAAAACTTACATTTCATAACTACCAAATGGCATGTTACCTGTTATTAATTTTTCTGAAATTCCTAGTCTGCTGAATATTGTTGACAGCATTTCTATTACAGACCAACTAGTCTTGGTTTGCAGCTTTTCTACTTCAAGTCACAATCATATCTAATCTACCACAGCTAAATATAACCTTCCCCATGTTCTGTTATGTCTGCTGACGCTACCCGACACTACCAGAGCTGGTTGGGATATAAGTGGTTGTTTGACATTCCTATTACTAAACCTTTTGACATACATTGCATGGAAATATGAGATCCACTACTTACATAACGATGCCTGCCCAATAAAAAATGTGGTCTGACTTTCCTGACAGTTTTTATATATCCCTCATGTGTGTTATGAAGCAACTGCAGAGAATGCCAACTGCAGAGCATTTTGTCTAAGACAGCCAACTATCAGCATATCCATTAAAGTACACTAACCCGTTTTAAACACAAATTTAATTTTGCATGTTATAATAGTGCCTTAGCTCTTCTTTTGTCTTCATGTTAATAGGCAAACCATTTTGTACAAAGTATAATAATTTGCTCAAATGTTCATCCTTTTGAGTTTGTTCTTACATACTGTTCATACCTATCTTCTGGGAACACAATTCTCGCCATTCCTACCACATGCACATCTTTCATAAGCTTATCAACTTTTTTCCATTTTAACTGGAAAGTTTCTGTGCAGCAAATCAGCAACATGCATTTTTGCTCCAAGCAGATACTATACATTCAAGTTATACATTATTAATATAAATTGTAACTCTTCAACCTTGCACACATTTTTTCATCAGTGTCACCATGGCTGATGATCTGTGAAAACTGTTATCATATTCCCATAAAAGTAATACTGAAACTTTTCACATGAGTAGCTCACAGCTAAAAGTTCTTTCTCCACTTGAGCATAGCCTTGCTCAGTTTCAGCCATTGAATGTGAAGCAAAATGTACTGGTCTGTTGTTTAGGGTCAAAGCTAACTAAGGATGGAGTGTTGCTGATTAACTGTTTTATATGATCAAATGCAGACTGCTGATTTATCGTTCATGACCGCAACACATCTTTCTTTAGCTATCTGAGTGGAGTTACAACTTCAGAGAATCTTGGTACAAAATCTCTCAAATAGTTCATTAGCACCAATAACTGCTGCAACTCCTTTTTGTTCTTGGGTTATTTCAAGCTCTGTATTGATTCTATCGTGTCAGTGTTTGCCTGCACACCATCTCTGTATTATTGCAAACCTCAAGTAGTTAACTTGAGGGACACCGTACTGAAATTTATATGGGTTAAACTTAATAGCCCTAGCTAACACCTTTTCCAGTAGTTGGTCATGTTCTTCTTTATTTTCTGCACACACTAAAATAGTATCAAAATATACAAACAAACCTGGTACATATGTAACCAAAGTACCTGGTATACAGTTTCGGACATACTTTTGGAGCACTAGAAAATCCAAAGGATATCCATAGGAACAGATAACAACCAAATTGTGTGTTAAATGTACATATCTTGCTGGACTCTATCAAGAAGTATTTGGTAAAAACTGTCTTTCAATTCCAGTAATGAGAAGCACTTCTTACCTGTTAGTTTTCGTTTTACTTCTCCAGTCGTGCGGATGGAAGAATACTCTCATAAGACATACCAATTTAGATCTTGGGGATCCAAACACAGCCGGAGCGACCCAATACGCTTCTTGACTATAACTTGGGTGTGTACCAGCTCCATAGCTTCTGGGCACAACTCAATGATTTTTTTGCTCTCCATGCTCTTTAGTAGAGTCTCTTTCAATTTATTTTTAATTGAAAATGGAACACTTATTCTAGCATTCATTAGTGAAACTGCAGCATTTTTTAACTGTAGTTAATACACATCAGGAAAGCAGCCAACTCCCTCGAATGTCTGTTTATACTTATGTAAAACACCACTTCTTTTACAGCCCTTTTTCTCACTTGTGTCAAGTTTCCTTATTCTCTGTATTTGGCCTAATTCAATACAAGCGTTAAACCCTAGTATTGAAGACACGCCTTCATCTGGTACAACCATAAACTCCACAAGAGCTAATATTTTCTCAGTTTCACATTGCACAACAAGTTTGCCGACTGGCTTCACCTGGAACCCTCCAAATACTTGTTGTCTCACTTTTGTTTTGCTTAGTTGAACCTCTGGTTTCACCTTCTTGTACACTTTATACGGCATCTGATGAATCCAATTTACGCTGAACATTCACATCCCTAACAAGCACATTTTTGAACCTCACCTTGAGAGTACACTTGCAATTAGACTGTTGCACTGACAATACCTCCAAATGATCAGACTCACTATTGCTCTCTGCACCATCTTTGACTGCAAACAACTTACTATTCCTCAGCATTCCTTCCCAAGTGTCATTTCTAATGTTAATTTAGCCTTGCTTCAGCACGTGACTGCAATGATTGAACTGTAAACAGTTGTTGCATTTTGTCCTATATGCCATATAGTTTCACACTATGTTTTTCTTTAGGGGTGTGTGAATAGTGGTTTTAGTGTTTCGAATATTTTTCGAATTGTGTTTCTTCAAATGTTGGTATACATTTGCCAGTGAATAATCTTGCATTTACAAGGAGATATAGAAATACACTTTGCTTTATCAATTTAAGCATAAAAATTTGGGATTTTAAACTTTAATAACCTTGAACATTCTTAAAACATATATGTTTTTGTTATGTTGTACCTGTACTTACAGCAATATACTGTTTTTTTTTTTTTTTCAGTTTTCTTCTTTTATTATGTTTGTGAGAAATAAAAAAAATTGTTTTTGTAAACAAGTGCTTATTACAGACAGCACTACTGATCTAGTTTACTTCTTACCTACATGTATAAAGATAAAAAGAAAAAGTGATTTTCTGCAATATTTTTAGAAGAATTTAACTACAGAAATTTGAAAGCTAAATTAATATGTAATAAATTATTACAATACTTACTACGAAAAATTAGATCTTTGTGTGTAGGAAACAATGTAATGTTAATATCTAATATTTCAAACTAATTTTGGTAAAAAAACAGGTTAACTTCCAGTGTGCTACACATTTGGAAACATTCGTAGAATAGCTGCACAGAAATTCTGAACATGTTCAACCGGCTAATTATATAATCAAATAAAAGTATCAGTGTTAAAATAAAGTTTAACCATAATACGCTCACTTTAACTATTTCGTTCATGACCTTGCTTACTTACAAAAATGTTTACAAGGTCACAATATTAGCTATACATAAAGTGCTAGTATAAACCGCCGTAATTTCATTCTAACGAATACCTTGAATCCGCACTTTCGTCACGTAAAAATCAGAATTGCAGCCTACACAAACAGCTGAAAATGAAGTTTCCCAACATTTTGGCCATTTTAATTCGTGTTCCCACTCTTTGCGAATTTGGTATAATGTTTCACAATATTTTTTGTTTCTTTACTTAAGGAAAATAAGAATAAATTCCCCGCAGCAAACATTTTATTTAAACGGCACGGCGTTGAAAGTAAACAAACACCGCTTTTGTCATATATGTAACTGTGACTAGGTACACATCAAACTTTCGCTGCCGCCATCTTGTGTATATCGAGATGTTCCGTTAGTGCGTATCGCTTGGCTTCAAGTGCCAAGTATTCAATGATGAGTACATCTATGGCCACGAATGCGACGCCACATGTGAATATGTAAATATTTACGTTTAAATATACATGAAATGTCAATTCTTTCCGGTGTATTTATTTTAACCTTTAAATATCTGCGAAAACGGGAAAATACGTTAAATTATGTTATGCTTGTAAGTAGAAATAGCGTTGTTACCAGCTCATACTATTTTAAGAAATTGTTCAAAATTCACTATTTGAAATTGCTAGAATATTTCAAAATTTGGGAATCTGGTATTCGTTTTTTGAATACGAATAGTAAAGATTTACTATTAGAAAAATATTAGAAATTTCGAACACTCGCACACCCCTAGTTTTCTTAGACATCTTGTACACACGTCATCTTCACTATCACATGGCTGCCTATGTAACCCACTCTAACCAGGGTTCTTACAGCAACATACAATTAAATTTCAAGGACTTTTAAGGAATTTTCAAGGACTTTCAACTAATATTTCAAGGACTGCAGTAAATTATATTCAATGCACCAAATTTTTATTTGAATGTTTAAGGTTTTATTTGTAACATATCTATTATGGTATCCTCCCCCCCCCCCTAGAACTGTGGTTCACCAATGGTAAATGAACCAGAAATTTTCCATTTCATTTAAAATTAACGCCTTTATATTTAATGAAACTCCTTCATATTTAAAAAACGTTTCATGAAAATAAATTACACTGAATCACAAAATAAGTACTTTTTAAAGAGATACATTTAGTTTTCAAAAAAATTCAGTCTGTTAACGGTTCTAATGTAAAAAAATATGGCTGATGCCCTGCTCCTGCTTAAGTATTAGCACACAATAGAATATTTTATTTCCAATTCAAGGTATTAAAATTATCATGCATAACATACTGTAACTAAATAAATAAAAAGTAAGCATAGTGAAATACAGTCTGTTGCTTATTGCGCAACATAGAGTGGAAGATCGTTGGTACAAAACACCACTCTGAAAGTGGTCGGGCAACTTCAACTAGAAAAACATGGAAGACATTCCGCTTTGCAACATGCACTGCATGGTAGCTTCTCTCACACCTGACATGTAATTTATTTTTTAATACTCTCGTAAATACTGCATTTCGTATGGACCACTTTTCCTTTTCAATGCTCTTTAGTTTCCTTTATTGCACCTCTTCTCTTCCAAAAAAAACTAGGCCATTAAACTCTAGCATATGCAGATTACTACTTGTCGTGATCACATAAAAACAACACTAGGCGTAACCAAACGTGCTGTGGTATGCCGGAAAGTGTATCAATTTCATATACACTGCAGAGCATCTGTTATCAGGTAAATTATATTACAGAAGAAATGCATAGACAAAATATGGTTTCATATTTCTGAGAAAGGATTTTAACGTTAGGAAAATAACTAGAACACTATGTAAGTAAACCCAAAAACTCAACAACTTTTCAAGGCCTTTTAAAGACATGGTCAAAGTTCTAGGACTTTCCAGGACCATAAGAACCGTGTCTAAAACAATTCTGTTTGTCACTGAGCAACCATAAGCACCTCCTGTAATATCTGACCTTCCGCTATTAATATAACACTCATCTTGGCGACTCCCACTGATTTACAGTAGGCAACATTTTTATCCAAGGACATGTCTTCACTCAGTAGCTTTTCTCGTCCTGCGAAGGATGCTATTTTTAACACTACTTGTGCCATTATAAGTTCCTGTTCCTGTTCTGCCATTCACAAGGTTCACTTAACAACTTTACATCAGTATAAAACTTGTCAAACAGGCTGGTTTGTTTTCTGTTGAAAAACCAGAAAATGTTCATTGTCTGCAGTCTTTTTATGTGCCTTTACCATTCACATCCTACCAACTGCACCATGTTTAGTTCTTCTTATATCTTGTCTGTAGTATAAATAATTATTACATTATTATCTTTTCAAAACAGCTTTATTAATCTCTTCATGTAGGTACCATTTTACTTCTTTCTCACACTGCCAACCTCACAAACCCTTAGTTCCCATCTAATCACAGGCCAAACTTTATGCATAACAGTTCTCATATTCTTATAGTATACGGTTCAAAATAATTTTTACTATCTTGACAGATTTTATTTCAAGTCAAATTACTTAGTTGTTTATATTTCATCCTGTTGTAATTAATGCAAATCAAGCAACTATGAACAGTATTCTATTTGGATCATACAATATTTTTTATTACAAAATTATCAGTTGGACCACTACTTTACACAACTATGCAATTGTCAGTGCATAAATAAAGCCTTTTATTAAATTTCTTAAAAATCAAATACATGGTAAATTTATTTCGCAAAATTATGATACCAAGGACTTTTGCTGAAGTTACCTCATGTATAAACTGTACAAAATTTTAATACCTCCGAGAATAGTCATGGTAACACTTCCCAATGAGTGAACTGCTCTATTTTTTCTTCTAGAGTTATTAAATTAGTTGAGTACCTACTTTGGGAATATTGTATGAAACATAAGTACATATACAGATTAAATAATGTCGGCTCTTATAATTGGAGAAGAAACTCATCTGCACACATTTTTCTGGCACACTGGTCATTCTGGCAATAAGAAATCAGGCTACTTGGCAACAGCCACAGCTCACAGCTCAGCTACGATCATGAGATGGTGGACAGGCTGTCTTTAGGGCAACTGCAAATCTGTATTCACCCTCATAGTTTTTAATAAGAATTTATTTTCTTCTGGAACCATATTTCTTACTTTTAATATACCAGGTTACTATCCTCTCCAATGACTCGAACCCAAAGAGTTTAAGCTATTGCAATGACTATCCAGTGCTGCATACTCTTTTGAGATGCAAGCAAACAGCAGGCTTCACCTAATGGCCTAAGTTTCCTAGTTTACTTATTACGTTGACAGTTTTCTATACTTCTGCCTTTTTTTAATACACTGATTGGTCCTTGCAAACATTTTGTTTGTTTCCTTTTTGCAGCTAGTATACTCTCTCTTTATCAGGATCTAGCTCACTCCCAAGAATAATTTGTATTTGACTGTGTTTCTTTGTATATTGTGTTGTAATGCCGGTGGCATCTTGAGTGACCCATACAACCCAAGCATAGCATGAGAGGTATGGGTGTGTGTCGTGGGCTTCAGTCACTAGGGACAAACCCTCCTGGCAAAAGACACCCACATAAGCCCAATACATGTCTGTGCAGTAGTCAGTCAGCTCATGCAAGATATCTAAACCTTTTGCTTGCCTATATTGTATGACCTGTCTTACCAGCAACCATTCTGCTCTTATCTCGTCTCATTTTAATCCATCCTCGTAGACATCTTGGTATCTTCTATGTTCACAGTTAAGTTACAACTAAATGGTGAAATAATAAGAAATTTAAATGTTCTATTGTACTATGCAGTTTTAGAAGCTAAATATAACATACAAACTAGAAATTCACATACAAAGACATACTTGACACAGCCAACTGTTAAATCAGAAAGATAAATTTTTTATATCCACATATAAAATGAACAGAAATTTCCTCAAATTACTACATGAAAGTTTATAATAAATCTCACAACTATATTTCATGCACATCTTTCGTCAACTTTCAAGTGAACTTAATATTCACACATTATCATGTATATTTTGTGATACGTATAATGAACAAGGACTCAAGAAATGTTGCAACACTAACTGAGTTTCCCATCGATTAGCCAAGAAAAACTTTAAGAACAGTAACAAATGAAACACTGACGAGACAGTACAGTTTCATATAAAACATTTAACAATATTTTACTATGATAAAATCTGTAAAATAAAAAAGAAAAAGTTTTTAACTTTTCAGATGGCAGGATTTCATGCAGTGTGAATGCCAACATTACAAACTACATTTTCTGAGCATTCTTGATGCACTATTAGTTATACTAAGTTTATCTTTACACTCTTTCTTTGTGATAAGAGTATTACATTTTCAAATTTCAAAATTACAAAATTTAATTGATTATAACAGCTTTCAATTCAGGTAATAAACTTTAACTGTAGGGATGTTCAAAGTTCACATTTCGAGGTTGAAGTTGAAACTTGAATCATGTACCTTCCAAAACAAGTTGGTTAACCCTTTCATGATTATGGTTTAGGGTTTAGACCCTGTGGAGTGCAGTTGACCACAAAAAAATATTTTCTGCAAATATTAAAAAAAATATACAAAGAATTTGATTTGATGTTTTAACAATAAAAAAATAATACTATACAACTCTACAATGCAAAAAAAATATTCAGTTTTGTAATATACAAAACTATTTAAACTTGAAAACTGTCTGGAAATATTTACACTTCTTTGTAGAAAACAATGCACAACTTCATAATCTGACTGGATTGCTCACATTACATGGAAATTATTACAATGTAATAATTTGTAAAAAAAAAAAAAAAAAAAAAAAAAAAAAAAAAAAAAAACGAACAAATATATAACATTAGATACAACACACTGACACTTTCCGTGAACATTTAGTAATTTTTACTCTAATTTTACCCTGATAGGTCCTACATGTAAAAGGAGCCTTAAATCTCAGTCATTATACTTAGTTCTAGCATCTATTCACTAATTTTTGTTCCTTTTGTAGAATGTCCATTATTTACACACATGACACTTTGTTGAGCATTTAGAAATTTGTTCCTGTGCAGCCTGTAGAAAATATGAATGTATAAAAACCCAACACAACAGTCAATAAACATGTTTATCAGTTTTGGTTATTATAGTGTGTTTTATTATAACAATACGAATTGGTTTTTTACTTACATGTTTGTAAACAAATTTAATTAGGCTATTCAATTACATCATAATATCAGTGCGAAAAATTCTGACACCATGGTCAGTAAACATCAATCTCAAACCCTTTCACACCATTTGTGTTATATGTGTCATATACCACTATTGAAAATTTAAAAAGTTTTGTGTGTGTGCTATTTTGTAAAACAAGGATGTACGCAAAGCCCTACATCACATTCTATGCACAACCACGTAGTGTATTTACACTTCTGTTTTGTTTTTGTTGAATGTTTACATACATAACACAGTCGTTGCAGCTTCACCTTGGCTGCTGTTGGTGGTACTGGTGAGGGAAAATGTCTTGCATTCAGATGCAGAGGGGACGGTACAAGGTCTGATGAACGTCGTCGTCCTTTGGAGGCAAGCCGAGTAAGACCATGTTCTTCTAGAAGCAGCAAAACTAGATTAAACCGGAACTTCATGAAGGAAATTTTTATGCCACATTTGGATTTGGTACAAAATATGGGAATTGAAAACAGCCATTCCCAGTAAACGGAAAAATAGTTTTTTATACCATTTTAGGGATTTTTCTAGTGCTGTCTTGAAAACTCATCATCATGTCAGCTTTGTCCACTAACAACATATTTTTATTATACTGTGTTACAGACAAAGTTTTTTTTTGTTTTTGCCAGTTGACTTGCCTTTCTTGTCTGTTTCGACAAACTGGTGGGCGTGCACAGTACTTAGCATGCACACGTCTCGTTTGTCATGCCATTTCTTTGCAAGAATGGCATTAGTATGGCACACTGCACATTTTCCTTTCTTTACTTTAGATGGAAATTTTGGCATTCCTTTTCTGTTTACACGCAAAGTCCCACGTTCCCCAGTTGCTTCGGATAGAACAAACTGAAATAGTTTTGGACTGTATGTGACATTTGCCGAGAGATGGTTCCAAGAGTGTGATGACAATGAAGCCAGAAAAACAAAGGTCAACAAATCTTGTCAAATAATCACACAGCACGAACAGCTTTACACCGAACCTGTGTCGCTTAGATGGCACATACTGTTTGAAGGTCAAACGACCTTTCCACACCATCATACTTTCATCTATGCTGAGGTTCTTTAAGGGATGAAAAAAATGTTTTGAATTTAATTTTTATGTTTTCAAGAATAGAACTGATTTTATATAAGCAGTCACCTGCAGGCTGACTGTAGCTGTCTGAAAAATGCAGAAGTCGAAGAAGAAGTAGGAAACTGACTTTTTCCAAATATTGGAGTGGACAGAATTGGCTTTGTTGACCAGTATTCTTTCAAACAATTTTTGGTTAAGTGAGGCATCAAAATTATGATGGCAAGAAAACTATAGAGATCAGAAATGATAGGTTTGAACCACAGTTTCAGCTCTGACTTTCTTTTGTCACAAACTTGTCAGTCACGTATGTGTGGTATTTGTCTGACTCATCTGCGATGTGTTGCACTAAATCACTATCAAACATCTGTTTGAAAACATCCGACTCACATTATCAGGTAACTCCAAATCATCTGAAATCCCTGAATTTGTGTCGTCGTAAGTTATGTGGTTGAAAGTTCACATTGTTTTTCCAAGTGAAATTGTCATGTATTTGAGGTTCAACTTCTGTGTTCACCTGTAATTCGTGCCTCGAACCACGCTCAGATTCGCTCTGTAAACTACTGTCAGTTTCACTAGCTGATTCCCAATTCAAAATAATTTCACTTATTTCCTTTTCTGAAAGGTTCTGTATTTGCGAGACATAGCCATTAAAAATATAAACACTATGATGTATCCAAACACACTTTTACTTTGGCGTGAAAACTACACAAAGTATTTGGCCGCATAAACGAAAGTAGTTTTCATCTAGTGTGCGATGTGAATTGTTTTGTGATCTGGTGTGCTTTTGGAAAACTAATTACTTCACCGCGCACACTAGAGAACAGCAGTAACACTATTATTGTATCAACTTATATTTTCGGCCATACTTAATACAGTCAAACTGCACATTTTGATATAGTTGGCACAAAGTGTGCTGTAATCTTGTGAATACGTCTGAAACTATTTGTACACATAGTAGAAAAGTCAACAGATAGCACCATATGCGTAACAATCGAATAAACGTACATTTATGGCCATAGTAACTAAGGCAAATTTAAAAACTTAAATTAATGAGTATACTCTCCCAGGCAGAAAAAATATGCTCGTAAATGTACGTTCATATTAACCAAAGGGTTAACTGAATGCTGGTAAGTAAAACGCATAGAAATACAGTTAACAACTACCTGCTTTATAGCTTATCACAAGCACATAAAAAAATTATTTATAAAACTTTTTCAGTTGAATATTTGAATTTACACACAGGTTATGTCTGAAACATGTGCCCAAAATTTACCAGTGGATTGCTGACATGAAAATAAGAAATTGGATAAGGACATCCATGGTTTGGCTAATATATTAAGGGCTGTAAAAGCCTCTAAAGTCAATGTCAGAAAAGCATATGCTGTGGGATACTTTAAAAAGTACTTGTGTTAGAGGAATAAAATAAAGGTATGTGCACCTCCCTCATAAAAAAAAATTGTGCCCTGTTGCAGAAACAATGTTAATTATCTCAAAAAAGTAATGTTTTATGCCATAATGCAAAGCAATGTGACGTAATTAGTCAATAAAGCACACTTGTTGTAACTCTTTAGAACTTGTTCTTTATAAGTGTAAAATTCACCCCAAAATTTCAGTTGTGGTAATAGCCTAGTGGCTAAGCACACTCAGGGGTACACTACCGTGACTGTAACGTGGTGTTACATGCTAAATAATTTTTGGCAAGGACAAAGTGGCAGTAAAAAATTGTACGTAGTTAGGAAATATGCTATACCGAACTTAAGTCATGTTTGGTGCAACATTATAACGTAAGGCAGCAGAAACAAAAAATGAAATAACATTTCTGTGCAACTGCTTTACTCTGGCTGTTTTTTTTATTAGCAGGTTGCACTGATGTGTGGGTAGTGAAAAAGATAGGAAAATTTGAACGGAAACATTATCATCGTAAATGTTTACTTGAATGAGGTATTCAATGTTGTATGCACATTGGTGATGTTCATTGCCGTTTTCCCCTTCTTACAGTCCTCCCCTTTTTTACCTAGTCTCTGGCCTACCTAAATGCCATCAGACCAACTTGTTATTCACTGCAAGTCATTGCATACTATAGCTACTGTAGCTTCATTACTTTGTAAGAGAGAGGCATGGAATCATACACTAGTTCAGAGTTGACTGACATGGTGTTGGTGTATGGTGAAGTAAGGAGGAAACAGGAAGGAAAGCTATACATTTGTACAGCTAACAATATCCTGCACAATGTCAGTCTAATAGTCATACATCCGGAAAAGTCACACATCACACAGCAATTATGAGAAACTGCCACTTTTTTGAGGCGAGGAAGACCGGGTTAACAGAGGAGTGTTTGTACCCCACATTTTGAAGAGGCAGTCTTGGAGAGTGTAGAGCACGATCATTCTACCAGCAGTCGTGCTATCACAAGTTCAATGGATGCATCAAATTCAACAGTATGGAGTATACTACACGAACAGCTGCTTCAACTGTGCAGTATCAGAAAGACGCAAGCATTCCAGTCAGGGACAACGCACTTCATCGATAATATTGTTAGTGGTTCCTGCATCAGTGTGAAAAGATTTCAGATTTTCCTGCTAAAGTTCTCTTCATAGATGAAGCCACATTTACACAGGAAGGTTATTTTTACAAGGCTATCAGTAACGATATTCAATAAACATTTGGGCTGTAATACATGGAAACAATGTTATTGGGTCGTACTTTAATAGATAATGTTCCGCTCGCTGTTATTCAAATAATATGGCTACAACACAATGGTGCTCTATCCCATTTCACAAGATTGGTGCGTGACCACGTCAACGAAGTACATCCCGATCGCTGGATAGGAAGGGGTGGACATGTTTCATGGCCACCACGCTCACCAGATCTAACCCCATTAGACTTTTAGCTCTGGGGACTTACTAGCAAGGGTGATAGCTGCTTCCGATAAATTGTGAGACACGCCACGTGACTTTGAAAAGGTAAACCAGTCTTTACTGTGCCGATACACCTACTGAAATGAGTAAGAAGGGGCACATTTTGAAGACTTGCTTTGATGAAATTCAACTGAAATGACTGCAAAATCTGGTTGCTGTATAAATTTAGAGCCATCTGTGCCCATAATTCATACCACAGATGCAAGCCTTAGGAACAATTTTAACAGATAAAATCTTACAATTAATATAAAAAGATGCTGGTTGAACAATAATTTATTACCTCTGCTCTTTTCTTATCATATAAAATAAAGACTATTGGTAACTTATTCGTACCTGTCCACTACCTGCTAACACATGGTTTATTTGCACAACGACCAGAGTATGGAGTAGTACTGAAACGTTATTTAACTTCTTTGTTTCTGCTCCCTTGCATCATAATGTCGAACCAAACATGACTAAGTTCGATGTAGATCTTTGCTAATTGCATACAATTTTTACTGCCACTTCGTCCTTGCCAAAAATTATTTAGCCCGACTCCATGTTACAGTCATGATAGTGTACTCCTGGGTATATTAAGTGTTGCCTAGCCACCAGGCTATTGCCCCAACTGAAATATTTGCGTGCATTTTACATACAAAAGGCAAGTCCTAGAGAGTTACGACACACTTTATATTATGGTATAAAATATCACTTTTTTGAGACCATTAACATTTTTTCTGCAACAGCAGTGTGCAGATGTTTAATTTTAACGAAGGGGGTACATATGGTGTACATACTTTTATTTTATTCCAGATCACTGTTTAGTAAACTTATACACCAAATTTGATTCCTCTAACCAGTACTGATTATAATATCCTAAAAAAAATTTTCATTATGACTTCAGCATGAAATTTCTGTCCTTCACATCAGCGATACACTGGTAAATTTTGATCACACGAATCAGAAACATCATGTATATGCAGTGTACAATATTGACTTTACAACAGAACCTCAATTTGACATCTTTACACCAGTGACTTAACAGCATTGCAACCTTAATTTAACAAGTCTCAATTATGAACAATGATTTTACGAGGCCCAAGGGTCAGTTTTGTAAGGTTAAGTACCATTGCAGGTAATCTGTTATGTTTGCTCACCCATTATTTTTGATTATCCTCAATTTTAAATTACGTACAATTTTGGAATACTCACAATTTTAATTCATGTTTTTTTTGGTTTTCTAAAATTTTTGTTGTCAATTCTTCACTAATAATTGTTTTATCAATTAATTAATTTTTAAGACACACAACACTGCCTGCAGTACACCTAAATCTACAATATATTGTGCTTACCTTCCTTGGTGGTGGTATAGGATTATGAAAACATCGAATTTGTTCTGCTTCTGATACAATGGATGAAATGCTCTCTGTTGATCTTCCATTAGACAGTCGAATACTAGTTGCAGGACTTGGAGTTGGTGGTGGAGGTCCTCGGGGCCTCTGAATACTACTGCAACCACTGCTAGATTTATCACAAACTGACGAAGGCTTCACTGATGCTTTGTCATTAGGTGGAATCACAAGTTTAGTACCTACTAAAAAAAATTTGGAACATTACTCTGCTAGCATTTGAAATCCATACCATTAGTACTATGACAAAAATTGGTTGAGAGTAGAAATAAAACCTAAAGCAAGACAGAATGATTGTGAAGGCTTGCACATTTCTGTTAACTGGATTAACATTAGTAATTAATAACGTAGAAATAAAAATATTCATATTAGAAATTCATACACTTAAAAAAACTATATTCTGGGTGGTTGAAGTACAGGTTATTTGAAGAACACATATTCATAATAATACTTGGTTGAGCTAAAATGGTTTTCAAAGTAGAACTACCGTAATGTATTATGTTAACTATATGTTATCAGCACATATTAGCTATGAAAAAAAGGACATGGCTGTTATGAACTTACAAGTTTTTGTAAAATTCTACATACCGGAATTTTTTCATGCAGGTTATACAGTTATGCTCCATGTTTACAGTTTCTGCAATAATAGTTTGCTGCTACTAAACAAGACCACTGTAATTTTTTACATGATAAACCAAGAGTGCAGACTGTTTTTTTAAGTATTAATATGCTTATGTGAAATGTGTTAAGCTTTACAGTGCTCATTCAGCAGCATGTAATGATGTAAAAAAACCTTCTGCAAGAGAAATGCATTTAGACACTGCTAGCTATAGTCCTTCAACTAGCACACATGCAGATTGTCTGCAAGACTTGGCATATCAAGAATACTTGCAGTGTGAATGCTGCATGATGGTGGTTTGTACATTAATCACAAACAACCTGAAAAATTTTCATACGCATTGCTTTATGCTGCAAACGTTCAGCTACCATCGCTGCTGGCAGACGACTGCTTTGTTTCGAAACAGCAAAATGGCAACGTAAATAACCAAACACATTTGTTTAAGTGGATTATAGTGAAATATTTTGGGACTTGGAATATTCATAGTAAAATATTGAAGGTGTTGAAATAATACTCCATCCATTTTAATCTCGTGAATTTTCGTACACTTGGCAAATGTTAAGAAGAGGAGTAAAATTGAAGTCAGCCAAGCTTGTGGATAGTGTAGAAATCCAGTGGGGAAATATTTTGAAACTAGAAATTGGTAATGCTTACAGTATCTGGAGATAAAATAAATATTGTTTTTGACATTGTGCACAAAAATTAATTTTAGACACAAAAATTAATTCCACTTCTGTTTAGGAAGCACGTACATTTGATTGATAAACATGCTTTTGAAATATTAAACAGTACTTCTATGCTAAGTTCGCGAATTCACATTTTTCCCACAACCACTTTCTGCATATTTTGAAGGTATTCAGAGGTTCACAAGGCCTAAATTTAAATGCTATGTTGATGACGTAGCAGACAAGGTCGGACGATGTAGACGGTTATGGTTACAATACAATAGTATCGTTGTATAGTAGTCAGCTGGTTAAAATAAAGCAATACATATATGCTTATGATTGGGCTCTCGTATTGTGCCAAGCCCATTTGGAATATATACTCTGTCTCCCTTTCCAGACCTACCCTGAACTGCCGCACCCACTTAATTGATACAAGTTTCTCCCTCACAACATACCACTCCCTGACCATTCTCATCAGCATTAATTGTCTCCCTTGCTCTGTCCTCCAGCAAACCTTGTAAAACTTTCTGCTGTTCATACCTCTATCCCTGTATAACCCTTTAGTTAAGTACTGACACCGCTGAGAAGTGCCTTGCTATAACGCACAGCTGAACTCATTATAGCCCTAGGTTCAGGGCGTCACTTGACGCCATTTGTACGAGACGTGATCGAATGTCGTGAATGAGTTGTGGATGATTATTATGGGGGTGGGTGCAAGCGATACTCTCCAGTAACACACTTCGAGACTCTCTTATCCCAGGGAAGGGTGTTACGGTTGCGTGCCCAGTAATAGTCTCCTTCTGGGTGCGATGATGTGCTGATTTAACCTATCTGGTGTAAACACAGTTGTAGTATGGGGTTGAATAGCATGAAAACAATTATCCCTTGTACAATGAATTATTAAGTACTGGTTACAAAATGTGCCTGAATTAATTTATGTTACATCAGTCTGCAGCGTTGTTGTGGAAGGAAACCGTTCTCTAGCCTACATGTGCTGTATGAGTTGAATGTGGGGTTGTGCGTGGTGCTTCCACTGCGTTTGAAAATGCAGCTCCCTGTAGAACAGAGAACCAATGGCCGCTGTGGTGGAACACAGTTTTGCTCGGATGTGCGTGGATGATGATGGTTGGCGCAATGACAACGATAGTGGTTCTCGCTGATGAATGTGGTTACACAACAAATGAGATGTGACTTATGTGAAACTGTATCCAAATGATGCAGATGTATGGATGAATCACAATAACCCTTTGTTCACTCTACAATGATGGTGATGAGCACGTGGTTTCACAAAAAAGTGGCCATAAAATACTAATTGGTGTATGAAAATAATACATACTTACATTGCTGAATAATACTAATATACCCTGACACAACTGACACATAAAACACTAAATAAGCTTCATCGACGTGTGGATGACTGACGATTATAATGTCCCTTGCCTCGTGGCAAGAATACAGTGCGCACACGTTTTTACATTTAAAGTATCAATGATGGTAATAATTCTTGAGTAATGCAGAATGCCAGTTGCAGAGGAAATGTTTGGCGAAAACGTGTACAAGTAAATGATGAGTTGGTGTATTAAATAAACTATGGTAACGTACTTAAGTGAAACAACAATGGAGCATACATGGACAGCATCTCACCACACCAGAAGCCTGCGACAAACTGCCAAGGGAAAAAAGGCCGCTGATCGCTCATGACCTATCACGCAGCAGTTACTTCCAGTGCTACACACATGAATGTTTTCAAAGCTTCTAGAGAGTGTATTTAAAATAAATTATTACATTAAATGTACAAAAATGGCACAAAGTGAATTATGCATTACAAAAACAAGTTAGATGTTGACTCTGGCATTGAAACCCCTTAAAAATATGCCAATTATGGTTTAAATGTTCAAAAATGAATTAACTTGGCCTCAGAACATTTAAGGGAGTGGTTTGAATGTCAGTCGTGATCACTTTGATAAATTAAACGTTCAACATGCAAATTAATGACCATGTGGAAAAAATACATGCAAAACACTAAATTACTAAAAATCATTTATGAGTCTGTGGTCATGCACATGCTTATTCCTATGTAAATATAGGTGAAGCTACGGACTTACCGCCCCTGCAAGCCCTTGGCCGGCATCAGTATATACTCATTTTACCTTCCCCACCCTTCTACTCCGTTCACCATTTTATACATTCTGACCAGTCTTTCTACACTTCTTTTGTCCTTCAAAGAGCTCCGTCGTAACTCCTTTAATATTATTAATGGCTTGAATACCATTTCATCTTTGCTCTCACCTTCCCAAATTGTTCTTCACTTACCTTGCTACCCTTCTTTGTACTTTATACTGTTCCCTCAGCTCCTTTTCCACATACGGTTCCCAGACTGAAAAAACATAGTCCAACAGCAGCCTAACCATTGTCTTTTAAGACCTTACTCTTTAGTTTAACAGTGGTTTCGAAAACAATTTATTTTACCGAAAATTAATACATATATCAAAAATTCATTCTGGCAGTTTTAACACTTATATATCATCATTTGTATCTGCATTTTTCGGTTGTAATACACCAAACAGATATTTAGATTTTTGCCACTGTTTTTGTTGTCAAAATAAGCCAAAATGAAGCGAAATAATTTTTGCTTGCAAACAGTACGTTAATTTTGAAAAACGCTCTGGGAAAATTGTGTATCGTATGACTGTACACAGTCTCAAATTTTTTCAAAGCATTTGGTTAAAAAATATTTAAGTTATTTGCAATTGTTTGAAATAAATGAAAGATTATGGCCTCAAACTTTTTCTTCACTTCGCCACTAATGCCCTTCCAGATTCTTTCCAGCATTCCTGTGGCCCATCTTCCCTTTGTCACTGCTTTCTCAGTTTGTTTCCTCTACTGAAGGTTCCTCCTAGGTACTTATATTCACTAAGTTCCCCTATCTCCTGCCCTAGCCATTTGTACATACATTCATATCTCTCCCTTTAACTTTTGAACCTTACTACAGAAGAATCCTGATATAACATTTTTCTAGGTGTTAGTAAAATAAAAAATGTTATACCAAGGAAAACATTATATGCAAGAACAGACACTTAATAAGCAAGCATTAATGGGGGAAAAATTCAATTTCATACAAAAAATGTTCAACATGACACATACACCAAAAATCTAAATTTTGACACTACATAAACAATAAGAAAAAGACATCAAGTCGGCAGTAAAAAATTACGTAAGAAATTTTAAAGACACACACGAAAACTACTTTCTACAAAAAAGTCATCAATTTTTGTTTGTTCAGCATTGTTTCATGATTTTTTATCCAAATAATCCTCCATCTGCCACAAAAAAAAAAAAAAAAAAAAAAAAACTCATAATTTTGTCAGGAACACCAGCTTGGCTATTTACAATCTCTTTTACAACAGAAAGTGCCAGAGAAGCTTGAAGGTAGCACTTTTTTTTTTTTCAAGTTCTTCCTCTTCATTAGAATCAGAATCATGTGATGCAGAAATTTCTTCAATAGTCTGTATTTCACATGACAACACTGTGTCGTCACTGGTGTGTACTCTTTGATTTTGCAGTCACAATCAGTGCATTTTAAAGGTTTTTCCACTCTTCTTCTGCTGGGGCTGGTTGATCATCGTCCAGTTCTTCACTAATTTCACCACTATCCATCTTGGTGAAGCCTGCCTTGCTGAAACAGTTGGCCACAGTCTTTTTTTCAACAGCTTTCCAGGATACAGGACAAAAGTGCAGAACGTCAAGCAATGTAATGTCTTTTAACGGGCTGCTGATTTTCTACACACCTTAACAATCTACGACAAAGTCGCTTCTTGAACCCTTGCTTAAACACTTTTAGGATTCCTAGATCATAAGACTGCAAGCAGGGTGTAGTGTTTGCAGGGAAGAACTTAATGATTTCAAAGTTCCTCAGATTCACGTTTGGTGGATGTGCTGCACAATGGTCAAAAACATAATTATCTTACGTTTTGCAATCCATTTTTAAGTCTCTGCTATACATATGCTATTAAAAAATGTTCCCAGTCATCCATTAATTTTTACTATGTTGGTATTGACAAGGCAATGTTTTAGTATTTTTAAAAAACTAAGGTTTTGCTGATTTTCCTATGACCAAAATTGGCAATTTCTCAGACCCATCTATGTTTGCACATACCAAAACTATCACATTTTCCTTACTTATCTTGTCACCACTGCATGTTTTACCCTTAAGAGCAAAAGTTTTGTCTAGGAGCACGTTGTAAAACAAAGCACACTGCTCTACATTAAAAATATCCTTTTTATCACACTTTTCATGGAAACTTGATAACACTTTGTCTTTCCAGTCACTTACTGTTCCTTGGTCAATACCTGTACTGTCACTACTTACAACTCTGTAATCAATCCCACACCAATTTTTAATCTGTCACTCCAGCAATTTGTAGCTTTAAAATCGTTATCACCAAGGTGAAGAGCAATTTCTTTTGCTTTTTTGTGCAAAATATTTCCATTGATTGGTATGCTAGTCGCTCGAACTTGTGTAAACCATGTAAACAAATTGGTCTTCAACATTTACAAGATTTCCCGGTCACAACTTCTTTGCTTAGATGGATTTGCTTGCACTTTCCACGAGAATAACATCTCTCGTCTGCAAAATTATGCCCAGTGTAGAAACCGGGATACCCAATTCCTTCGAAATAGCAGTTTTTTTTTTTTATTTTTATCCACATACGCCGTAAATCCAACTTTGCAGGCTAACGTAAACGCTCACTGCTTATTTTTACTTCCGTGCCCATCGGCAATGCCACTGAAAAACTGTTAAATACATAACTAGTTGCTTTAAAAAGCACAGCTACTCAACATTATAATTGTCATAAATACATAGTACAAAAGCTAAGCAATCACTACCATAGACCGAAAATAACTCGACATGTCCTTTCGACCTTTCACCACTTTTCACGTTCAATTCGTTTAAGTCATCATCTTTATGCATGACTTTTCTACTTTCAAAATCCTAGTAAGCTAAAAGAGCAGCAGACCCCATTAAGACCTATAAAGACTATCATTGTTAATTTGGAATACAGTGAACCCTCGATAACTCGGACTAAAAGGGGGGAGAAGCTGTCCGAGTTACCATTTGTCCGTGTTATCGAGGGGCGTCCGGGGAGGAGAGGTAAGCAGTCATTAATCACAACAAACGTGAGGAAATCAGTACGCTATCATTTCTACAAGCAAAAGAGGCGGCAATATGTACTGCTTTGTACATATCAATTTACA
The DNA here is from genome assembly GCA_003012365.1 of Medauroidea extradentata. NCBI lineage: Eukaryota > Metazoa > Arthropoda > Insecta > Phasmatodea > Phasmatidae > Medauroidea > Medauroidea extradentata. Next base: position 40,321 of record PNEQ01120606.1, read on the forward strand.
GGAGGGGTTAGTGGGGAAATAATCACTGTAACGTAGAGAACTATAAAAGAAAGAATGTCAAACTAACTGGGCCGGCAGATACTTTTTTATTTATTTTTTATGCTACTTCTGGCTGATCTTTTTTTATCTGTGCTAGGAGCTGGTACCAAGGCACCCTTCTACCACATAAAAGTTCTCACCCCTTTCTCTCGTTTGGCTGACGACAGTCAGCGTGCGTGTGTGTGTGAGAAAGAGAGATACGCTAGGGTGGTAGGGCGCGAGCAGAAGTAGTCAAGGTCAATCGGTACAGTCTCAACAGTAATAAAAACACCGCATGTGACCACACGCAACTCACGAGATGTTTACGTTAAGGGGGATTGATCCCTGTCAGATCGCTTTTACGGGTTTTCTTATAAATCAGGGAATGTACACATTGTTGTACTTTTTTCACCCTGACAAGGTATAGTTTATAGTTTCATTAACTTTTTGGAATCCATATGACATTGTTTCTGTTAATGTTGTGACCTCTGTAGTCGCTCCCGTAAATAAAGCAATTTTTCCTTTCCAGCTGTTTCCCGTTGCAATATAATGAATATATTATGGTTCCAGCAATTACAGAAAAACGCTTAAGTTTGTATCTATGCCTTGTCGTGACAAAAATTTTGATACATCGACTGGAACAGAAGATATCGAGAAGGAACAGATAAATCCAAGGTGGTAGGGATCAATACCCCTTAAAAATTGCTCAACATCAGC
>PNEQ01120607.1:8211-29618 GCA_003012365.1 Medauroidea extradentata
TGGCAAAACGATTGCGTTCATTTGCAGTGGGAGAGAAACTGAAGGTGATAAAAGAAGCAGAAGAGTTAGGAAATCGCGCGGTAGGCCGTAAGTACGGCATTGCGGAGTCGTGTATCAGAGACTGGCGGAAAATGAGAAACAGCAGCGATGACGACGGTGGTACCTAATGATGATGACGATGACGTACCAGTTTAGAGACACTTTTTTTATTTATACCAAAGGCTTTATATTTTTTTCCCGACTTTTCATCTACAGAATCTATTTGTACATAGCTGTATTTATTGTGAGTGATACATGCAGAGCTAAGCTGTTTTATTCACTGAAAACGTCTCGTGAAGTGGTGATACACGTGGAGTGTTTGTATTGCTTTTGTGCTGCGACTGTACCAGTTGACCTTGACAACTTCCGCTCGCTTACTCACGTGTCCGAGCGCGCCCACATACACACACAGACACTGGCTGGTGCCGTGTTGCTTGCATGCAGCGCTTGCCACTTGGAAGCAAAAAAGCGCATGTCAACCTCTTGTTACGGCAAACTCAGTTCCGTGCATTAACATCCGCCCCATTTATGAGGCATTGATTTATTTTAAAGATGTGGCTGCTATATACAAATAAATATAGTAGGTGAGCATAATTTTTGTTTGTTTGATTGTTTTGCCCCATAATAAAATTTCTCTATCCCAAAAAATTTATTTTTTGAAAAAAATTTTTTTCCCCAAATTTGTCATTGAAAAAAGGGGTGCGCTGCTTACATGGGTGCGCGGGGTACATGGGCGAATACGGTAATTGTTGCTTTCATTTCACGACGTATTTCTGAAAGTACCCTATAAAGACTTCGGACTTGAGATACGGGCGTAAATAATATTAATGTATTTCTACTAATTTCTCAATATTTTTCAGTGCATAATTTTGTTTTGAAATAGCACGTAAAAGTATTGCACCAAGTTTGGCAGGAATGCACGCCCTCGCCAAATGCCATATGCAGTAGTCTTCGCTTGGTCACGGAAGGAAGTAAGTTGCGTGTGTCGTGCGGTCTCGTCTCCCTGAGGCCACTCAATATTTTCGAGCTAACCAGATTTAGAGTTTCTGGAACCTTTTCCTCGTGTTTTCAGTCTCAGGGATTGACATGCGCTGGGTTAGTCACTTGCTCGCCCTATTGTACATTTCACACTCGTAATATTCATTGTTGGCCTTGTGCCATTTTTAGCAGCTCACGCCATCGTACTCGGCGAAATTTAGACATGCCACGCGGTGACCGTCTTCAGGGTATTTCCGTGAATAAACCTAACGTTCAGTTCAACGTAATTCGCGAGTTCATATTTTGCGATAATGGGATCACCTCTCAGCATCATCAAGAGTGTTCCACAGTGTGTAACAACCAACCACCTGCGTGCTGGGACGACAGGCAACACTGATTCCAGAGTCCAGATTGACTACTGAAGGGCAGGTGGGTCAGGTTCAAAGGCCATCTGGTCGTCGACCCACACCAAAACAGGTACTGGCAGAGTCGGGCACATTCCCTGTATTCCTGAATCTACCCTGGCCTATCCACCGCCCACGTTATGTGGCGGCCAACTCGTGGCCTAAATTTGGCCCAAATTCAACCTAAAATCTTCCTTTTTTTTCCCCCTGAAATTCATACATTTCCACTATTTCCATTATTAGCATATGCCACTTTGCTAAATTCTGAATTATTCTGAAATTCCTTCTCCTGAAACCTAATAAGGCCTTTCGATGAATAAAATAGGCTCCTTTAATTTAGAAGAGTCCTCGATTCCCATGCCCAAGAAGACGTCGGAGCACGCGGAGGAATCCTGCAGTCACCACGACATCCCTTACTGCCGCAGAGTCTACATCGCTATTCGTACGTGTCGGTGAAACCTCCTTACCGGCAAGGGGACAGCCGTGTCGCGATGTTCGAGACGGTGAAGTGTGCGGGAAAAGACCTTGCAAGGGTGAACTGGCAGACGACAAACAGTACCGAAGAAATGTTAAGTAAAAACTGTGTGTGACCAGTAACAGCAGAGGACCCATTTTCATGTGTGAACATTGCAGGCACGTGCAAGTGTGATGATGCGCGGGTTGCATCACGAGTACGCGATGAGCAAAGAGCTGTGGACTGAGACTTAAGCAACAATGCTCTCGCACACTTATCGAAAGGTAAATCATCATGGTTGTGCTTATGATGCGTGAAACCATTTCAAGACAACAAAGCGTCCGAGAACAGTGAACATTGTTGCCGTCGCACTGACTTAAGACTACCCAAACACTGACAAACAACTTCCCAACAGAGACTGAATAAGTGCACCTACACTGAGTGGTGTGATGGACTAGGCAGTGTGAGCCATTTCATGAACAGTGTGGGACTGACAGGGAACGACAAACTGTTCAGGCAGACAGATTTTTTTCATGTGACCACTGCCACCCACAAGAATTCGCAGAGCGTGATGTGAGGAGACAAGCCATGTCTACCGTGTCTACCGCGCAAACGTCAGTATGGGTAGCAGAACATTTTTCAGAATGCTCGTACCTGGACTCATTCTCACACCTACCAGCTACGAGTACACGACACGAGTACGGAACATTGTTACGAAAAAATGGAGCATGAGGTGAATGGAAGAGATGCACGGGAACATACTTGCCCTGCCTACCCTTCATCTACACCGGCTGGTATAACGACGCATGCAACGTCAACAATGTCACGTGTGCTGACCAGGTCATGGTCGCAACCCAGGGAGGAGCAACATCAGCTGATTGCCGCCAACATGACTATGCTTCCTATGTGCATGGGCGCGTATACAACAACCAGTAAGTTCCAATCGCTGCCAACCCTTGCAGGACTACCAGCTGAGGACTCAACAGCCTCCTTCAGCACTGCATGCAGAGCCTGCAGCGCTACCGAGTGGAGGAGGCAGACTGGCCGAGCTGCGTTGGCAAACGTTTTCAAGGTGAGGCAAAAGAATGGTGGCGAGGTATAACTCATTATTGTCAGACCTGGGGTGAATTTAAGACAGTTTTTGAACGCCGTTTTTGGCGGTACACTTGCATCATTGCAATCACGTAGTAGATGTCTGCTGGCAGAGCAGCAACATGACGAGTCCCTTTGTACTTTTGTTACTAGTAAACATAACATGTTGAAGTAGTACTGCCCACAGATGGCTGTGAGAGAAATGTTAAAGAGGTTAAAAGGCCTCTAAGAGTCAGTTTCAAATTTTGTAGTGCTTTAGCTTCACTTCACTTCGTTAGTGAATATGATTTCTTATCATCAGTAGTAGTATTGGAGCAGTCAGTCATGGCAGAAACACCGCAACGTGACCGCGAGCGTGTATCTACACGCACTGATCAGACACAGAAATCTCCCCATGGTGAGTGAGAAAACGAACGAAGGGGACAACAGACCAATGCGGAACAAAGTAGAGAGAAAGTGCAGGAACGCAACAATGGAAAATCTGGGGGATACAAGCCAGACTACTCTAAACCACCCACATACCCATGCTATTACTGTGAGGGCCAAGTGTACCATTGGCACACACAGTACCCGAACAAAGCAGCTGACAGGTCTATATTATCGAAAATGGGAAAAGGGAAGTCGGGGTAAGGGGGCCAGACGCTACCCTTACTCCAGGAAACCAACATTTTACCGGACAGACACATACTCCAGAACTAAGAAAATCACAGAGTGCTACCCATGCTCAATAATACAATGTAGAGTGTAACAATTTGCATGCTACAGATGTGTGTATAAACAGTGTCCCTGATTCAACTACAGCGTTTTGTTTTGTTAACCATGACACATCCAGTATAGCGTCATCTCTGAACTAACTTTGGTCTCACGAGGCTCTACATTTGTGGCCATTGTGTTACCCAAAAATTCAAGGACTGAGAGCGATATTATATCAGTATGTATGGCGACGACGACGAGAAATGCATCATCGACTTCAATAGCGCGAAGTTTAATGCAGTGGAGCTTCACTACGACGTAAACGAACAAGAGTGCCTCACAGTTGTTAGGGCCATCGAGAGATATCACCAGTTTCTAGAATGCCAGAGAAAACTGCTGAAATAGTCTAATCTAGCCCCACTTCAACAGGGAGGATTGGTGACTGTTGGTCCCCCTCCCCTCCAAACTAAAATCCTGTCTACGTTACTGGATAAAAAATATTAACCGGACATGTACTACACACTATATGAAACTGTATCCTCCATAAAGAAACCTCCCAGGTTGTATAATGACATTAAAAGACATTATGCAATGTTTTTTATAAAATAAAAAAAAAAATTTCAATTATCGGAGGCCATTTTGAAAAAAAAAATACAACTTCTCGACTATATATCGAAGGTAAAAAAAAAAAAAAAATCACTGAACTTACTTTTTGACAGGACTTTGGCCGGCCCCTGACTACTAGAATAAATAATTGATATATTAATCAAAACTACATTTAAAAAATAAAAAAAAATTAAATAAAAGGGCAATATCTGGGAATAATCTGCAATCCAAAAGTTATTTGGAGCATTATTAAGGACCTAAATGAATTCAATGGCTACAATAATAAATAAGTAAATAAATACAATAATTGGTTGATTAATTTATGTACACTGCCTATATGTTTTAAATTTGAATACAAGTTATTCCAGATTGTCCAAACAATTCTGTGGAGCACTGCATAAGTAAACTCAATTATTATGTAGGTAACACAGTATTAACAATTTGTACAAGCTGGCACAGTATTAAAAGCAAACCTGTAAAGGTATGCAGTAATAACTTACCGTGCTGTAACCTGAGAGTGAGCAGAATAGGAGACTAGAGACAGGGTTAATACTAAAAACAAGTGATGTATATATAGGCTTGTAACAGCCTACCTCTGCTAGTCCTTGCAAGTATGGGAGTGGTGACTTTACAGAGACCAATCATGTCACAGTCCTTCACGTGGAAGGGGCAGAAGACAGATCACGTACTGCTGCACATTATGCCTTATTTGGAAGTGGTTAATATAATGTTGCCTTTCCTCTATTGTATTTGTTAGCGATAGAATGACAGTGAAACATTTTATTAGGCAGCCCGACTTGCTTAAAAAATATGGCGTTTTATGTATGCAATTACAGCAAAGTAGTAAACTTTCAGCTTATGATTTCAACTATTATTCACAGCCCAAAAAAAGCAATTAATAAATACATGAAATAAGCTTTGCATCACAGATAAACAAATAGGAACTGCATGTCTAACAACCAAAAATGTCTATAAGAAGAAATCAATATCCATTCACACCAAGATTAAGACATTACTGTGAAGTAGTATAACTGGATGCCCCAAATGTTGCAGAATGCCTTACTATGAATAGTAAAGGGTTGATCGAGAAAGTTAGGGGGGAAAAAAAGACCTTGAAAAATTCTAGGTCCAATCAAAGAAAATGTCTACTAAAAATCACAGAAATAATTTGTTGGAAGAAGGTTGTTTTCCATGGCAACATTGCATGTACAAATTGTACAAGGTGGAGCAATCAGTTACTGAACTACTTTCCTGTCAAAAAAAAATACGGAGATATGGTTCACAGAGGTAGAGAAAAACCTGCCAAAAGTGGGGATGACACAGGAGGATGTCCAGAAATGTGTTTTACACAAAACGAAAACCCTAAGAACAGCATAGTTCCCAAGAAAAGGTAAAACTAAAAACTGGCAAAACATGGACTGAAGCAAGGAAGGAACAGCATAGGAATGAAAATGAAGCATACTGTGCGAAATATAACGTCAAGGCGCAAGGAAAAGGAAAATTATAGCTGGTCGAAACAACAGCAATAAGAAACTAACATTGTCCAACCACTATTAGCTTAGTCACAATATTTTTTGGGGGGTGGGGAGGGGGTGGGGTAAGAGGAAGAGGGAATACTGCCACTGGGCAGTTTTTAACTTTTTTTTATCACAACCTACTAGATACACTTTCTAACATTGCTCAAATTTTGTATGTAACTAATATGCTATGCAGTACATATACTTACTTATTTTGGACATGTAGGCAATAATTACACTTTCAGGATACTGGAGTAAGATTTCTTATGACTACTAATTTAATGCGAAAAAAAAATATAATTTGCTTTCAGAACAATGTATGCTGTCAAACATAACAATGCAACTAATCTAACATGGGAAAACTATTTATGGTAAACTATTATGTAAGTTTATTATTCTCTGGTACCGTGAAAAACATGCAGGTACAGAAATGCACAAGTGGGCATGCAAGCATGCATATGCATACACACATGAAGCATGTGCACACACAACATTCTAAGACTTGTACAGCCGTAAATGTACGTGTTTCAGCAAATTATAACTGGTGCAATTCATTATTCAGCATCATCCCACATTTCTCTAAGACATAAACATATATATTAATATGTAGTTTAAGAGATTATCTTACATTAGTCCAGAATTTAGTCATGAGTGGTGTGAACGCTACATATAAACTCCCTCCCCTACAACACAGATATAGAACAAATACAATCACCTTACGCATGTCAATAGTGTTTCCTAAAAGTGATGTTATATAGAAACTATTTTCAGTAATTAGTGAAATCCAATTAAAACATAAATTACTTTAATAATTTGCATGTATGAGTACAGGGTCCTAATTGCTAACAGTTAAAAAAAATTATCTAAAAAAAAACTAGATAAAAAATAGATTAGATATTAAAAAAAGTCACAAAGAGAATTTGATAACAAAATCACTTATAACACTTAAAATTCTCGGCCTCATGTTTAAGTTAAACGCCTCGCATGTCCAGTGATATTCCTTGCTGAGTGACGGCATCCAGAATATTTGAAGTAAAATTTATTAAATGTATAACTTAACAAATTTGAAATTTGAAAACAGAATCATAAACCTACAATCCAAATGAATTTAATTAAATAGGTTGTGAGTCACTCAAAATATGTTATACATAAATATTTATTTAATTTCTTCATTAAAATTTAAAAGTTTTCCTTTTTAATGAGGGCATGAAATCACTGCCACTAGAGAAACCAGCACTAAGCATTTTTCAGATTTTGTATTAATAAATTATATAGGCTACATTAAGAATAAATGGATAAAGAAAATTGCCAGAGGTAAGAGGTGAAGAGACGGGCTTATGTGTGGTGAGTGACATGTGATACTTGGTATTTGAGGTAGAAACACTCAACAAATCACTTATTGGCTTTCAGTAACGTACTACAACAACATTCACCTAGAGTTGTCATGGTAAACAACAAAGAATCAAAATTTCGAAGATGTTTGATCCCATGTGCATGCACCAACATATCACAACTGCTCCACATTGTTCATTCAGTGTGTAACAAAGAAATATTTGATAAATGCAGTATGCTCTAGTTTCCTATGTGTAACAACCATGAATTAGTGGTAAAACCCATAAAAATACTTCCTAAAAATTAGTTTTCTTTAGTACCACAATGATCTCAACGTATAATAAAGGGACAATCCCCAGTACCATTGAAATTTCTGTAATAAATTCTGTACTGGGAGTCTGTGACTCCCTAGTCTGGTATCTGAAAAGAAGAACTTCAGTGTGTATTATACACAGATAAAAGGATTTTCCATAAGGTTGCCTGGACAAGAACTTAAGTGCCTAGTCAATGTGATTGTTTAATCGCCCCGCATGGATGACTTCGTGTACGCTCGGTAGTTGTCGGCCAAGCTCGTGTTTGCCCTCCTCCCCCCTCTCCTTTTCCACTCCGCGCCGACTGAGTTTGCCGGAGTGTGTGTGCCAGCCAGTGAGTCTTCTCCCGGGCTCGCTCATGGCCAGTTGTGTTGGCTCGCGACCGCGGCAACACTCCCTGGTCTTTTCTTTGGTAAGTTTATAATTTTGTAATTATGTTTTCAGCTTATGGTTTCTACGTTTGTTTGGTTTGTTTCAGATAATTCACTATTTGTGTTGTTGTTACTCAGGGTTGTGTCGTCGCGAGCGCAAGCTTAGCACAATCGGGGCATGTGTCCCTGTAGCTTATTTTTCAATTATAGAGCGTGAGTGAGTCGCTCATTCACTCTATAATATTTCTTGTGACGAATTTAATTTTACACTTTTCAGCAGCTTACCGATATTGTGTATTTGGTTCATGCCCAATTTGACTTCGTTTCGAGTGTTTTGTAATTGCTCACTTGTACCTAATTTGGATTGTTAATACACGTTATATTTGTAAAGAATGTGGATTAACTTTCTTAGTAGCTACTTGATATACATGTGTTTTTGTATTTGTGATAGTATTGTGTGTTCACTCATGGATGGGTGTGTCGAGTGATATTGTGCCTTGGTGTGAGCCCTGCTCAGCCAAGATTGGCAGCCTGTGTTTACAGTGCCTGCTTGAGAAGCGGGCACAACTCCAAGGAATCTGTGGGGAAAAAATTCCTGTCATAGCATTTCCTCCAAAATCATTTTTTTCGTTGTTATTGACCATGGGTGAGCTGGCTAATGTTAGAAGTGTTGGCAAATCTACATAGGGTTCTACAAAAAACTATACAAGTTTTAATGCGTCTTTATGCACTCTTATTTATTTTACGTGTATTGTTTTTTGCTGCCGGATAGCCCAGTAGAGTGTCATTAGTTACTTGTACTCGCTAGGTAAATTAAGAATGGTTGAAAGCACAAGTCACTTTGTTTTAGTTCCACGGGACGGTTTATTGCCGTTTGTTTATCACAACAGATCTTTAGATATACAACACCTTCGTACATTCGGCTTGCAACCTACGTGCTGACACAAGTTCGGTTTTAGCCCTAGCTGAGGTCCTGTGAGAGCTTACTATCACCGAGTGTATTCAGTCCCCGCGGTATTACCGGTAACTTATTCAAAACTAGTCGATTTCAATCTAGGCTGCGGTGACCGCACTTCTCTAGACCGCACACCAACCACTTTCAAGCTCGTCAATTAGCTGCCAGTCTCGCCTATTATACCACCGGGCAACCAAAATTCCGTGCCCTCTAGCACCGCACTTTGCTACCCCAGCGCGTCGCTACCAACAACCCTCAGCCAGGGCAAAACGCTCCCCTAGTGCCAAGCCACCCTTACAGATTACTCCACCATCACACAGCTAGTCATTTTTACATTGCTTTACATTATATGCGGATAAGACAACTGATTTGAGATACAGTCAATTCATTCAATAGGTTTCCAAAACAGTGATTATGCTATATTTAGCCTTATGACATTACTAATTAACTAAATTCCTTGCGGATGAAGAAACAGTTTCTATCCCCAGGGGACTATTTGGTTGACGTCACAAGAGTCTAAAAATTCCAGAGTCGTCGTCTGGCCAATCAGCACAGATGTGACCATATTTGGTGAGGTTTCCTTCAGCCCAGCCTCCCTTTGCCGGCGCCAGCCCGTCGGCTGGGCTAATGATCATCACTTCCTCTCAGACACAGCAATTTAAATAAACACTAATATACTCTAACAGGTGCAATACACAAAAATAAATTATTTAGATAATCTGCAGGAAATTAAATACTGATTTGTTTGATACCAAACTCGATATGGCTCCTTTGAATTTAGTGTGACATTAAAAATAACAGTGTTCTTATAATAAAAGAATAATCAACAATCTAGACTTCACAACAAACTCTTACAGAGGCAACTTCCGACCACATAGTACTGAAAGGGGAGTAAATGCTGCAATGCACTAAATGAACATATTCATATGCAGTTTCAAAACAAAACTGTTAAATTCACATTTATCACCCTAATTTAAGCAAAATTAACTAAGACTAACAATAGGCTAACTCTATTATTAGCACACCACAACATGTAGTAACCTTGAAATATATAATTATTCAATAAAGTAATATAGTTCAGGTGCTCATTCACCTCACAAAGTTATAACTTAGCCCTGTTGCAATAAAATAAAGACAATGTGTGTGTTTGTCTTTTAGTGAGTGAGCGTGCATGTGCACATACAATCATGTGTGTGGATATGCATGTGAATGTGTGAAAGAGACAATGGGGGAAAAAGGGGGAAGGGAGAATTCGCCTTGTATTAAGTTGCCAGTGTAGAATAACTGGAAAGGAATGGAGTGTTGTTTAATGTTGTTACGACACCAAATTAAACCAAAGCATGAGCAAATTCAATATAACATCAAACTAAGATCATAATTGGAGAAAAAAATCAAACTATGCTGCACAAATAAAATTCCAAATAGAAATCCTAAATATACAACTACCTGTAGTTGGTATGAATGATATTTTTAATTCAACCCTGTAAGATAAAATAAATATAAATTAAATATGTTCTATAAGTTTTAAGGCATTTCATTGGCAACTGCCACACAAAAAAGTGAATGAATCTATGTAAGGGTAGCAAATTTAATTAGTTTATTTAATTATTTAATAAATATAATTTCTACTACTCAACCTGTTATTTAGAAATTACATTAAATTTTGTAACTAAATCTCCATACCCATCAAAGAGTTAACATTATCTTAATATACATGTTTCAATTGCTTACCACCATTTCCAGAGCAAGATGTGACTGATATTACTTGAACATTTTAAAAACGTTGATTACTGTCATTATTTACCCTTTTACTACCTGCCCCCATGTAAAAATTGAACACTATATTTTCAAAATATCCTCAAGAAAAGAATTTGTTTACCATAAAGTTTAAATTATATTACCTTTTGTTTATTAACGTTATTAAATAAGTAACAAATACAACTAACTAAATATTAAGACATTTTAAAAATTATATGATGACCCAGTAGAATCTATATTACTCGGCACCACTTACGTGGTACAATGGCAGACAAATATTTCTGTATAATATCAATAAACATTAACGTGGCTGATCGTTTTATGTTTCTTTTATTTACTTCGTTTATATATTTTTGATGGTTCCCATGACAGTTCGTTGCAGCCCAGTAGTGTGCAGCATGGGAATTTTGTTTGGGCAACTCCCCCGCCTTGGTATCCAAGCATTTACATTTGTGAACCAGCACTGTCGTAATAGGTGCACAGTGGCATGTTGATAACAAGACGGGTGCCTGCAGTGTCCGGCAGGACAGTCTCGATAATAGCACATGCACTACAACAATTCTTCCTATTCTCCACTCTACGCAAGCATGCTCTGAGGGAAGAGCAAGGTGGAGACAGCACGCATATGACCTGTCACTCAACCCACCATCGCCTATTACGCCCTCCCAAGATTGTATACAAGTGGCAGCACATCAACACTGCGGGCTAGGATCTGGAGTTGTTTTGGCTAGCGGGATATGGCAATAATGTAGTTGGAACCAGTAGTTTCCTGATCATTGCCGAGCTAATTAGCTAGGAGTATGTTTGACGTGAATAACTCGCATGGACATCGAAAGTTTATTATAGCGCAACAGTTGGGACACACTGTAGTGTTAGGATAGGGGCTCGTCCTGGCCCGTGGTAGGTATTCAGTTCTGGTGGTTCAGCGAGAAGCACTCATATCTGCCGGACTACCCACTGCCCATGAAGCCTACCCTCATCCTCTGATCACATTCTATCATCATCTCATTTTATGAAGGGAGTTTAACTAGGCACAAGCTTGGGAGGGGAAGTGTAGGGACCTCTGATGGTCTAAGCCCAGGAGACTCATGTTGGACGACAGTGGACATGGCCACATGTCTTGCCACGTGCATGGTGTACGCAGATTATATCTCTAGCTTGCCTCGAGTGTCGTGGTCCCCTTGCAGGGTTGCTGGACGTGGATGTCTGCAATGGCCTTGAAAGAGGATTACAACACTCCTCCGTGAGCAGAGGCTCGGGGTTAGCTGTTGATCATCCATTCCTACACGCTACTACTTGGTTTACTTCAATGCTGAACCAACATTCCCAAGTCAGACACAGGCATTGGTTTGCGTAGGGTAGTCTGGCACGCAAGCCATCTTCAGCGTTCAGAGTGAACCACACATATTTGCCTTTTATGTTTACGTTGTTTATATATTCGTTTTCATATGTTTGGGAATTTTTTAAAAGTTTTAAAGGGGTTTTATTTTTCTAGTTTAGTTTTAATGTTGCTTTTTCTTTCGTTCACAAGTCAGCCCATACCCTCACACTTCCTATACCCCCTCCCTTCCTCTGCCCTAGTGGGCTAGCTGAGCTTCGGCACATGCGTGGGCATGACAGAGAGACAATGCATCATTTCATAGAGTCGATGGTCACGTTTGAGCAGGCCTTAGGAATTGACACATTAAAATTACATTTGGCCAATTTGATTTTAGATAACCTTGGGATGAGGAGCTCCGCTGGATAAATAAGGAATTCAATATACACCACCATTCCTCCACAGTTCAATCTCCTAGTGTTCCCTTCCTGGGAAGAGAACTTTCGCATCCTCTTTTAAACATGTGCAATGTCCTTCCTGTAGAGGCCCCGTATAGAGGTAGAACGCTGAATAACTTTCAAACTTGTTTAGGAGCGCTTGGAAGAAGCGCAACTCTTGATGGCTTCCAGTTATGATCAGGTGCGAACGTCCACTCCTTTCCACCATGGAGATTTAGTGTGGAGTTAAGTATTTCATCTTTCAGATTTAGTGCATAAGGTTACAGCGAAATTATCTCCACATTCGGGGCCATATAACGTCTAATAGGTTTAGCACCAAAAACTGGGTTACTAAGTCTATGCTCGGATGGGTCGGAGAAGGTGCACTCCTCCCACTTGAAACCTTTTTATGTAGCATGTGTTAACTCCTAAACGGATTTGTGCAGAAAGTGGCTGTAGAAAATTAAAAGTAAGCACAATTGTGTATGAAGTGATACATTTCCTAGAATTTAGTTTGTGAGTGCAAAGTCGAGCCACATAGGATTAGGGCTCAGTAATATTCTTCTCTAGTTCCAGTTCATTGGATTCTGCCTGGTGTGGCTTCTCCTCCCTCTTTCCGTCTGTGTGATTCCTCCCCTACTCTTTGATGCCTCTTCCTGAGGCAAAGGAAATAGTAATTCTAGGGGATTTATAGAGTTCCTGTGCATGATATGTTTTTTTGCGGACACTCCGACTGTATGGGGCTCACGCCGGCTCTTTAATTCCCCTTGGGAGGAGTATAAACATTTTTGTTGAGATTGAGGAATTCGTAAGGCTGACCTCCTCCTTGCTGGATCCTATTCAGAGGGAGAAAGAAAGGATAAGAGGAGTTTAGACGTTTGAGGGCTGCAGAGTGGTCTGAGTGCTGGGGCTTGATCACCCCCAGTGTCCTGACCTGCCTGTCAGTTTCCTCTTTGATGGACCGAATGTACAGCCTTATTTGACCCTTGATGGTCTGGTGGAACTTCCTGTTGGGAAGTAAGAGAGACTTTAAGGGGTGGGGATTGAGCCACACAGTGTTGCTTTTTATGTTTAGGTTATTTAAATATTCAATTTTACATGTTTGGAAAATATTTTTTTATTTAAAATTTAATGGGGTTTTCTTTTCTAGTTTAGTTTTCATGTGGCATTCCTTTCGTTCCCGAGTCAGCCCATTTATTCCCGCTTCCTTTATCACCCTCCTCTCCTCACTACTGGGGGTGGCTGAACTTCAGCACATGTGCGGGTAAGACGAGTTGGGGAGGGGGGGGAAGAGTAGTCGAGAATCCTGGCAGTGTGTGGCAGTGTCACTTGTGAAGTTGGAGCGGAGCGACCCTGGTGGAGGTTCCGCGGCCAGGGCCAGCAGGCTTGAGTCTGATAACGGCCCGGTTTAGCTATTTAACTGAAACAGCATAGGCATTCTACTGCCTTCTGCATCTCCGAGCCTGTCTTTCCTTGCATGGAATTTTAGGGTTTCCAAGATGACACTGAATGGTTCTACAAGAATTCTGATTGGACATGTGAGCAAGGACAAAGGTAGGGTAACAACATTTATATAATTTTCACAGTGTACAGCAACAGTAAGAGTGGCAACGAGGTAAATTTACTGTAATAAATTTAATATATATTCAGGAAGTATTGGTATATATGTTTGGGACTCTGTAATATAGTACGATTATATTTTTCCCCATTGGTACCCATTTTGTTTTGTAAGTTAGAGAATGGTTTATGACAGGTGATGTAAGGTGTAAGAGAGGCATAGCCTGCTAGGTCGATGAGGGGAAGTCACTTAAAGAGAATAGATCACAACTTCAGACCACACAGTCCCATACCCAATCACAGTTAGTTTTTGTTTAGTGTAAGTGACAAAGTACTGTACTAGAGGGTGTTGCGAGGCACTAGTGTTGACCGAGAAAATATAGAATAAATACAAAATTTTAATAAAAATATAACAGTTTCTTTTTCTTTCACCACCACCCCAAACAATTTCAGTAAATAAACCCACAATGATGTGAATCTCCACCACTGATGCTGCTGGGGAAAGACATCTAGCTGCCACAACTACAGGGCTGTTTGTTTACAACACACAGCTGAGAAGGTGCAGTATGTACATGTGTACAAGTTTTTACGCATTCCTTCTGAAGGGAAAAAACGGCTTATGAGGTCATCTTGCTGCCTGTGTGCATGTAAATGTGTGACACGCGTGTGTGTGTTGTACATGTGTAGGTACCAAGCATGTGTTTGTGTCGTGCATGTATGTTGCATGTGAGTGAGTTGTGCATGTGTGTGTTGTACATGAGTGTTTGTGTTATTGCATTTGGCTGTAGAAAGTTAATATTTTTATGAGTGAAATATTTGATATGTGTAATTTGTACTTTCTCTATTTTCATTTCTCTTTGATTTGTGTTTAAATTTCACATTTTCAGATTTTTGTTAGCTGAATAATTTTTTTAATGTACTTATTTCACTTTGGATTATTAGGTTAGTTAATGTATATGCTTACATGTTATTTTATTACTTATTTTTTTATGATAGGACTCACATTCTATAACTTAATTTTAATACAAGTTTTTTAATTTATTTTTAATGTATTATTTGTGTTTTGCTTTTTGTTTTTTCATATTTAATTTTAGCATTAAGATTTTGATATAATCTTAGCCCCACATGCTTTTTAGGCTGACAACAATGTGGTTTGAGAAATAGCTGAATTTTAAGGATATGGTTTTCATGCACGGAGACGCCATGATTTGGGGGCATATATGCTGTTGCCCAGAGTAAAATACCTTTTTTAAGATTGTCGCCACATTGGCCTTTATAAAAATTATTGATAAAGGAAAAGGGAGTATATTTGCTCATAGTCATAGAAGATTTTCGTATTTTGGAGCTGTGTATTCAGTCGTGCCATAGACTAATATTTTTATTAAATGTATGAAATCTGGTGTAGTTTGAACTAAAATTCTCAAGGTGCCATATTGTTTTTATAAATTAAATTATTTATTCTAATTAAATTAGTAGAGTAAAAAACTTGTATGAAGGCGCCATATTGGCTTTATAAATTATATCTTATATGTTCACACAATAAATTCATATTGTCACCATATTGGCTTTTTGGAGTTTCATATGTATGTATATTAACAAAGTTGGGCCACGACGAAAAATAAAAGAATTAGATTGGCCTAAATTATAGTTGCAAAAACCTAAATGATTGAATATTATTAATTTATTTACTTAATGTTTCTCTATTACTTATCTCTTGCGAGTATCATGTTTTATGTGATATCTGAGAGTGGTGACCTAACTGGCAGGCACCATGGAGCAAAATAGCGTACCAACACAGCCGGCCGCTGCAGATCAATGTAATCAGTTTGACAAGTGTAGCAATTATTTATTTATTTATTTTAGCATGCATGCATGCAAGCTCTGATGATAATTTTGTGTGCCCTTTCACTCTGTGGCACGCGTCAAATATTTTGTGCGCTTGCACGAGACACACAAAAGTCAGCTTGGACGGGTGATGTAATTGTTCATTTGTCCGTTGGACAGGTAATGTTAGTGTTATTTGCCAGCAAAAATAAGCGACGCCAACATTGGTAGTTGCTTTAGTTTCGCGCACTAGTAGTGAACTGTGTTTAGCGGCGGCACGTAGGTAAGTTCGAAGCCAATTAGTAGCAAAAAAGTGCGCGCACGTGTATGATTGACTTTGAGTAAGGTCATAAGTTTGTGATTTTATTCCGGCAGTGTGCCGACAGAAGACATGCCTGGTCTATGTGAGCACTACCAAATTTAGATAGACAGTTCGTTGAAAAGCAATGCTAAAGCTAGACATGCTCGTTTTCACACACGGCCCACCACCCGTGATTTTTTTTTTTTTTACTTTTTATTTTTCTTTCTTCCCCTTCAGCTGTCCGAACAGGCTCGTTCCAAGACAAAAAAAAAGTGACTTACTCTTGTTCCCACGCTATTCCTGACGGTGTGTACAATACTGTAACAATGCAACGGCCAGCCCGCAAGGATTTAATACTTCTCGCTCAAGTTTATGGGACATTTAGTGTGTTAAATTATAATTAGTGTACAGTAAATGTTAAAATTGCCATTAAACTAAAAGATAAAAACACGTACGACCGACTGTGTGAGAATGAAGATGAATCAGAACAGCAAATGCATCGACAGGAGACGGTAACACCAATGCGTCCTCTCATCCGCCATCCTTGCTGCTTATCTCAAAAAGCTGAAGGTCTACGGAGTAAAATACGAGCTGTAGCAAGCTAAGCAGAGATAAGCGCGAGTAGTTGTGTGGGTGCATGTGTGAGGGAAAGAGACAGTGTGGTCATATCTCCCAGAGGCATTTCTTCTGTATGCGTGGTTTGTGTCAGGTATAGCACAACTGGCGGCAATTATTCTTAGTGAAGAAACAGCATATGTCTGCCGTTATTCAGTCAGAACATGCAGTTCTTGTTCCAAATAGCCGTGTTGTCATCTGAGCTGAGAAGCAGCTTTTTGGGAGCGCCTGACGACAGTGTGTCTGGCATCGGAGCCATTCTCTCCTTATCTCTCCTCCCCACCCAATAACTTACCCATTTCATTGCAGTTCCTTCGCATTTCCGAAAATTACGGGCCTCTAATTATAGCTGAATTCTAATGAACATACAGTATTTTAAATAATCCTTCCTGCTCGCGATGTTAACTTTTTCCATTTTATTCCTTCAAAATTATTTTTAAAAAAATTTTTTTTCGTGAGCATTAAGAATACTGTTGTAGTTGCATTGTTGTAGTAGCCGATATCGTAGTTGCGTGGCTCGACTGTACGTATATCAAAATTCAAAGTCGTAATCCAAAGCCGTAATTCAAAATCGTAATCAATAACTAAAATCAGAAACGCAAGCTGTATGTGAAACTAAACACAGTTGAAAACACAATGATTAACTAAGGAAACGTAGCCAACCATCATCTGGGTGGAAAAAGGGTGGGGGAAATAAAGGGTGCAATTTTATTTTTAAGAACAACGCGCGCATGAGTTTGTGGAGGGAAGCGATGTGTCCAGGTAGAAGCATGACTCACGTGACAGTGCCATCTAGCTGGCTCGGAAGTGGGAGGGGTGGCGGCACGAGGGTTGCATCCGGCAAGTATCTACTCACTTCACAAGGTCACGTACATCGCCGCAAGCCTGCTTCACATGGTCACGAATCTCGCTGCAAGCCTGCTTCACACGACTCACCATACATGTTTCTACTTATAAAATTCACATTTTTCATGGAATTTTTTTGCAAATTTTTGACGGTTCCACAAAAAGACTTCGCTATAACCGTGTTTTCGCTATTTCTGTGTTTGCTATGACGGGATTCTACTGTATTTGGATAGCATCTTAAACAGCACGTGGCAAACTGCTTAAATAAACTATCACTTAATTCATAGAAAAATTTATTTCCGGTTAAATATGTTTAAGTACACATTTAATGCAATTTCTGGGCAATATTTGGGCTTTGGGAGTGAAAAGTTCCAATTTGGCTACAGCAGGAACAAGGCTATAGCATGGACCGAACGCAGAACCAACACCTTGTTACAGCAAGATGCTACTGTACATAAAAATTTCCAGTTTAAAAGAAAACCCTATTATCAATTAAAACCTTGCCTCAAAGTATTAAACAATTTCTACAAAAAGTTATGTACCTGTGCACACGACCTGTCTCCTCTGTTGTGTGGGTAATAGGTAGTTCTTTCTCAGGTAAGCACTGTAGGTGTGCCTGGCTAGTGCAGAAGGGAGAGTGCGGCTCTTCCTGAGAACAGAAGTGGGCAGTGCTCTCAGGGAGAGTGGATTCCCTTGGTAAGAGCAGAAACCAAAGTCCACCTCGTATCTTTAACTTGTGGGTAGGCTGGTGTCCACTCACCTTAAAATAGCTGGGGAAGTAATACGTAGTTATTTTTGTGCTGATACCGGGTTAGCCCACTTAGGCATCTATTGATCCTTATGTGTCGGTGGAGAAGCGGTGTGCGCTGCGACAATTTGATTGGGCTGATTAGCGTTATCTGGTTACACTTAATCTCTTTTACTATTTTCCTAAAGCGCAGCCTATTCTGCGGTCACGTTTGGGACTCCGCAAGTTGCTGGCATTGTTAGTGGAGTTGAGGTAAAGTTGGTTCTGGTCCCGTTATTTTTTTTAATTCGGGGATAAGCCCCGGAGGAAAAGGTTTGGGTTTCTGAATCAGTAGGCAACATGCAAAGGAAGCTTGCTGCCTTTGGTCCTCTAGACTCTTTACCTCTTTGTCCGTAATGTGAATTACTAGCTTTGGGAGCTCAGAAATTTGAAAAGAAAATACATTATAGTCCATACCGTATAAGAATTCCTTTATTTGACAGATCATAAAAAAGTAGGACATTGTAAACAAAAACATTCTGTATCCTTCCACTACCAGTGCTTTCCAGCTGACAACCAAAACATGTCAACAGTTAAGGTATATTATGATTGCAATAACATCCAAAGTGTGTTGTGATATTCTTTGGATTATTTTTTTAGATCTTAGTCAAATTATTTATTTCCAATATTAGCTGTACATTAATCTTACAAGGGTTAGGTGGGCAATGATAATGGAATTATTTCATATTACAATAACGGATAGCTTACTCTACAGATGTTAAGATATCATTTAAAATTTAACATAATGTTTTTGTATATTTTCCAAGGTATAATCAAAATTATAAAATTTAACGGCATTACCAAAAATAAACAAACATGTATGGGTAACTTATGTTTTCTACTTGACATCTAAAAAGACTAAATCATAGTAGCTTATTTGGTTACAACAAACTGAAATTGCAAGAGCTTGTGACAATGCAAGCAAACACATTTAAACTAAAATAATAACTAAAATAATTCATGCAAGCATTATTACAATTATTTTTCGTGTTTCCTTCAATTTGGTTCTGTACTATCAGAGCATAAAGCCATATAGGCCTAGTACTATATAAGTTTCAGGTGGTAGTCTATAAAAAATCTTACCTTTTGTGGCAGAGCCTACCTTTGAAATATTAGTGTTATATTCATGTGACTCACAATACTTAAAAAAAACTTGTTAACATATTTATTGCACAATATAAAGAAACGGAAATAATAGATCAATAAAAAGCTTAAGTAATAAACAAACATGGGTAGATCTAATTGGCCAGATCAGTTTTAAATAATTTTGTTGATTAACACATACAGTATTATTAAACTAGTACACTTTAATGACTGGGAAATATATTGGCACAGGTCTTATGGCTTTTTCTTTTGGTAATATGTAGGCTTACAATTTTGCAGCTGACAAGCACAAAATCTCAGTGGACTGTGGATTTCGTATTAACCACTAACTTGCTTAAAAAAAAAAAAAAAAAAAAAAAAAAACACTGACATTTTCGTACGAAAAGAATTTATTGAATCAGAATCTTGAAAATCATGTTTACATAGACTACAAGAACCGTAAGTGTTTACCCACAAATTCTGTTAAAATAAAAGTTAGGTAACATTTTTTAATTTTATGTAGCACTTTTCTCTGGATGGATTACCTACTTCTTATTTAGCGACTGTTTTTGTAGACATGCCAACTCAAGTTCCTGTCTTCCGAAACACACTGTCGTTGGCGATTACAAGCCGGGTATTTTAATCCCTGCACTGCAATGTATTACAATTACATAAATGCACTAAATATTAAAATAACACTAAACAAGAATCGCAAACGTACACAAACACACGAGAAGTTCAAACACTCGCAATGCAAATGACCACTCTTTGTTTTTTGCCGGACGTCATAATATCCCATTGGCAATTATAGGCTGGGATTTGTAATCCACACGCTACAATATATAAAATATACGCACAGAATAATAAAGTAACACATTATAAGAATCTCAAACACACTCAAACACGGTAACTTTTCACGCTCGCAAATGGCAGTGCTTTGTTTTTTTTTTTTTTTTTTGGTTACTGGTCGACTGATAATGGTGTGGTTGTTTGTAAATTAGTTATAAAATCACGCGATTTGAATAGAATAAATAGTTAACTGACTAATGCTGGATATGAAGCCATGTTATTATATTACGTTTCCTCCAAAATGCGTACTTATTTTTCACGTATAATACACACTACTTTCAATGTCGGCGATGGAAGTTAACCGATTTGTAGCTCAGGGCTGCCACTACAGCTTCATCAGGTCATACTGTCACGTTCTGTTGTATTAAATGGTTGCCACGTGTCCGGCACATGTTAAAAATATTGGTAGCATCGGCTGTCAAAACACGCAATTCTTACATGGGATAGACAGTAGTTAGAGTTCATTGATCTATATTGAGAAATTATACACGTACTGTACAGTCACTGATTATTTACAGTAATTTACACGATTCCCCCTCCAAGAACTGATTATTTACACAACTTCACAGGTTATCTCACACAACCACTGGTTACACCACTTGGTTACTGTACGTGGGAGCCTCAAATACTAATTTCCGTTTCCGATAGAAATCCTGGCATTCCCAAATTCACAGCGTGCAATTAGGGGGATCGACCTCGCCACCTTACTACTGGCACTCAGGTAAGGGCGCAGGGTTTTGTTACAATGGTTTAGGTGGCAGGCTACCGCCACAACTCGTATGAAGGGAGCAAGGGTTTAGGTAGTAGGCTACCTCCATAACACGTAAGAAGGAGCGAGGGTTTAGATGGCAATCTACAGCCACAATCCGTAAGGAGGGAGCGACGGTTTAGGTGGAAAGCTACCACCATAGCCTGTAAGGAGGGAGAGAGGGTTTAGGTGGCAGGTTACTACCACAACCTGTGAGGGAGCGATGGTTTAGGTGGCAGGGTATAACACTACAACCCATAACGAGGGAGCAAGGGTTTAGGTGGCAGGCTACCACCACAACCCGTAAGGAGGGAGCGATGGTTTAGGTGGCAGGGTATACCACCACAACACATAACGAGGGAGCAAGGGTTTAGGTGGCAGGCTACCACCACAACCCGTAAGGAGGGAGCGATGGTTTAGTTGGCAGGGTATACCACCACAACCCGTAAGGAGGGAGCGATGGTTTAGGTGGCGGGGTATACCACCACAACCCATAACGAGGGAGCAAGGGTTTAGGTGGCAGGGTACCACC
>PNEQ01120607.1:29718-41160 GCA_003012365.1 Medauroidea extradentata
TACCACCACAACACATAACGAGGGAGCAAGGGTTTAGGTGGCAGGCTACCACCACAACCCGTAAGGAGGGAGCGATGGTTTAGGTGGCAGGCTACCTCCACAACTCATGAGGAGGGAGCAAGGGTTTAGGTGGCAGGCTACCTCCACAACGCATAAGGAGAGAGCAAGTGTTTAGGTGGCAGGCTACCTCCACAACGCATAAGGAGGGAGCAAGTGTTAAGGTGGCAGGCTACCTGCACAACGCATAACGAGGGAGCAAGGGTTTAGGTGGCAGGGTACCACCACAACGCATAACGAGGGAGCAAGGGTTTAGGTGGCAGGCTACCTCCACAACGCATAACGAGGGAGCAAGGGTTTAGGTGGCAGGCTACCTCCACAACGCATAAGGAGGGAGCAAGGGTTTAGGTGGCAGGCTACCTCCACAACGCATAAGGAGGGAGCAAGTGTTTAGGTGGCAGGCTACCTCCACAACGCATAAGGAGGGAGCAAGTGTTTAGGTGGCAGGCTACCTCCACAACGCATAACGAGGGAGAAAGGGTTTAGGTGGCAGGGTACCACCACAACCCGTAAGGATGGAGTGAGGGTTTAGGTGGCAGGCTACCTCCACATCCCGTAAGGAGGAATCGAGGGTTTAGGTGGCAGGCTACCTCCATAACCCGTAAGGAAGGAGGAAAGGTTTAGGTGGCAGGCTACCTCCTCATCTCGTAAGGAGGAATCGAGGGTTTAGGTGGCAGGCTACCTCCATAACCCGTTGGGAGGGAGGAAAAGTTTAGGTGGCAGGCTACCTCCACAACCCAGGTAGAAGTTAAATTACAAATCACTGTTATTACTTATTAGCATCAAAAGATCCAGTAAAAACCTGTAAAACTTTTTTCATATTTAATTTCCAGAAATATTTTAAGATAATTTGGATAGCAAAACGTAGATATCAAAATAGATAAGTAGCAAAGTCCTATGTACAGTATGTTTATAATCACGCCTGGCTAAAGTGAATAATTCCAGTAGAATAGTAAGAATATAACCAATAGCAGTATTATTTACATTAATTCCATAAATAAGTTTCTAGCACCAACTAGACACAATACATAATTCAGTAAAACCTCTTTATAACGACCCCTTCTGGTTGCCGAGATTAGGGTTCTTATAGAGAGGTGGTCGTTACAAGATTATGGACCCAATTTGACCCATTTGGAACCCCTATATGTCAAGTACATATTTGCACTGTCAAATTAGGCAGTTTTTACACTAAGTCCCCATTCAGTCGTCTTAAACACTAAAAAATCTTACATTTAAAGTTAGCTATAAACTAAATTTACTAACAGGCATCTTGCAGGGAATAAGCAATATCCAAAATCGTTAATTTGAGCGTGGTATCGTCATAAAAAAAAAAAAAAAACAGAAAAAGTGCTTGTGTAACCAATAGTGAGTTAAATTCTGTTTAACATTGATGGTTTGGTTAAAATGTAGCAAATTTCGTTGAATTAGTAAAGTATTGTATTCGCGGAGCTTTACGTTGTGCTGGGACAGCACGGCCTTGTTAGAAACCCCGAAGATTTCTTGTGTATGGACTCTCTACTCAGCCTCAGTTTGCTGTACCATGCCTTATGAATGACTATAGCGCCCAGCGGAACTTGGACATAATCGTCTGTGCCCCTATGTTTGGGAAGTGTCCCGTTTAATGAACCTGCGCCGCCTCGCCATTCTTCGTGAATGTTCGGTTCCTGTCGCCTATCTTCGTCGCCTCCTTGCTCTAGTCCCTCTCCCTCCCCTTCCCCCTTCCTCTACCTGGCCTTCTGCCGTCGTGTGCTCCGGCACTCTGTGTCCTGCGCTCGGTGAGCAAGGTTGCGTGCTACCTGCTACTCGCTACCTCGACACTCCATCTGCATGTGTCTGATTGGTAAGTTAACCTTCTATAAATAGGGCGTGCGTTCCGGTATTTTCTATGGTTCGGGTAAATCGTGTGTTTACCCTAGTTTGGTTTCCTTGATATTAGTTTTGTTTTCTTTTAGCTTTCTTTGTTTGCCTTACCATTCTCTCTTTCTTCAATTAATTATGTGCCGGCTGAGCGACAATGTGACGAGTGGATCAGTCAGGTTTTTTGGTAACTATGTCTTTTATATTAATGAAAATGTATCCTTGCTGTAAGTCCCTATGTATCATAACTTTGAACTGCGTTTTCTTATGTATTTTTTGAGCACGTGAGTACGATTCTGTAAGCTGTGATTAGTAATACATTTAACGTCGCTAATTCACATGTGTGTTCGTAAGGTAGATTCACCCCTCACTTTGTGTCGTCCATTACGTGTTATATGTGTATTTGTATGCCTGTGGACTTTGTCCGTTTGACTGGACAGGGCGTGTCCCTGTTCAGTCATCAGTGTCTGAGTGGGCACAACGTATACACTGTGAAGGCTTAGAAAGTAATGCGCTGTAGAAGTATAAATAAAAGGTTGCATGCCGCGTCGGCCCTTGTTTGTTGTCGGCTGGCCGGCAGGCTGGGGGCCGGAGGATAGACAAAAATGAGGGTGGAAAGTGAATAATGCGTGCCACAGATGGTTGCGCACACATGCACCAATCAATACCTTAGCAGCTTTTCTCATGCGAGTCAGTCTGTTGCCCTTTCCATGCACTTACGATTTTGTCCCTCATTTTTAGGATCGTGAACAAAGTTGACTTCGGGATACCAAATTCCCGCGTAATCTCCGACTTCTGCTTCTGACTCGAGTCAACTTCCTTGATTATTTTGTACTTCTTCCGAAGAAACAAGTCGACTCGCTTTCCACTCATTATGAAGAAATCAACAGGTTGTCAAGAATCACTGACAAAATCAAGCCTAATAATTAGAGACCCCTGTTTTTCGCAAAAAGAATTTTGCCCCACTTTGTTTCGGTGCCTTACGTGCACATCTGAGGTTCTGCTTCGTGGTCAGTGATTGGATATTTTAACTGTCACGTGCTTTGGGATTCAATCAACAAATCACAGACGTGTGGTGTTGCAGGAACGTTATTGTAATTGACTCAGTCAAATGAGATATGGCTCTTCACATAGACACGCTGCCAATAAACATGAAGCAGAATTGCAGATGTGCATGTAAGGCACTGAAACAAACTGGGGCAAAATTCTTTTTGCGAAAAACAGGGGTTCCTACTAATAATCGTAACCAAACTGAAAGCCAAAAACCATGTGTTAGTCGTCAATAATCGTTCACAAACTCAAATCAAATAAATTGCCAAATAAATAGAATGAAAATCAAAACATAATGTCGTCAATAAACTGTAAAAAACCAAGATAAATCCAAAAGTTGCACAAATCAAAGTCGTGATAACAAAGCAAACAGAGAGTGTAGCATGTCTAACAGCAAGCGAGAGAATACTGGCACGTCAACAAAGGCAGGCAGACGCCGAACTCGCCAGGTATTTACACGAGGGGAAAGAAAAAATGTAACGTTAGGGTGGGAGAGGGGCAGGAATTAGCTGCCGCTTGCCGAATGGAGTACAGTGCTCGCCACTAGAAACGCAACACGGCGCACAAAATTGTATTTTTAGCCGATTTCTTTAAAGTTTGAAAATAAAAAAAAATTTTAAATCACGGTTTTTAAAAACGAGTTGTTATAGACAGGTGGTCATTATAAAATGGGTCATTACAAAGGGCGATTTACTGTACCAGTTAAAGAGTCAAACAGAAATTTGTTAGCACATTAAATCTGTACAGTAGCAGCACATTATTTATGTCTTATTTTTCTGATAAAGAGATGCACTACCATATTTACTCGTGTATAGCACGCACTTTTATTCCAAAACAAATGATAAAAATTCAGGGATGCGTACTAAACACGGAAAATAGAAAAAAAAATACGTGAAAGAAAGGTCAGTGGTTGGTTGTGTGGTGGCAGGGGGAAGAGGGGGGGGGGTGAGAAGGCGAAGTTAAAGCCGTGAATTGATGGGTGTCATGAGTAGGAAGCAGAGAAAAAAAAGGCCGGGTGGTCAGTCCTTATTAGGGGAGGGGGGGGGAGTAAGAAGCTGAAGTCAACTGTGGGAGGCAGAGAGAGAGAATGTACTCACTGCCAGGTTCCTCCCTCATTACTCCTCTTCCTTTTCTTTTTCTCCCCCTTTCCCTTCCTGCCTTGCTCTGTAGTAACCGTCGCTGCTAAAACCCTAAAAGTTAATTTTGACGTCTCATAATAAGCTACCGTTCCATGGGAAAAAAAGAAAGAAAAAGGCTTCATTGTTCTCGTGACCAACTATCTTTTCACGGGAAAGGAAGGAAGAAAAAAAAGAGTGTCATTCTTTTTATTCCTTCCCACACCCCCTCAAACACACCAGGAGGGATAAAAAAAGGCATGCTTGCTGCTGTCACGGCATGTTATCTTAAGGGGATGGTATCTCAATGGCTTACTGGCGGAGGGGGGACATGCTGGAAGCGGCTGGCACAGTAGAGCAAGGCACATGCGCGAGGCGACCGCTGGCAGACAGCAAGTGACCTTGGCAGAGAGACAAGCTACCCCACTCCTTCTGGCACGCCACCACCCTCTCTGACTTCTAACTCTTAACCAGTGTGAATGTTATCTGTCCTCTCTCTTTTACATGTTGCCAGGTACATGTCCTTTCTTCCCCCTTCCTTCCTTGACCCCACCTTCATAGCGTCCCTCATGCTGTTTCACCGCACGCTCGGCTCATCCTCCCGAGTTTTTTTTTTTTTTTTTTTTTTCATACTAGCGAGGCACTAAAATTTTTTTTCCCTGTAACTTGTTGCAAAAATCGTGGTGCGCACTATACACGAGTACGTATGGTATGTCCTTGTGCTGATATGAAAACTACAGTAAACCGTTTATGTAGGTGAGCCTAAGCTGCACCTAAGTAAACAAGCGCATCAATTATTAGTTAGTGACAGTTTAAAAATCATTAGTTTTTTATAAACTGTGTGCTGGTTTTACTTGAATAAATACATTTTCTTATTTTTCGTTTAGTTTTTTTAAATTTAATGTTTATATAATGACTGAAATACATATGAGATAAAAACTATAAATTTTGATACTACTGACAGTTCCACAGATATGGTAGAGAATACATGAGACTACACATGATGAAAACAGAGATCGAAAGTCAAATATCATACAAGTTGGTGTATTATAACAATGTAAGAACATGTAGAGTTTAAAATATCTAAATATTTTGCTTACAAACACTGCGCAGTACACTTTATACATAGATTATTTACTTGTTACGTCATAATGCCAAGACATAATCTAACTGCTAGTGATGATTAATTTTCTTCAGAAGGTTGATACAGTCAGCCAAAAACAATCATGAGAGGAGAGAGAAGCTGAATACACTCAGATGAAATAAATTACAGTACAGTAAACCCTTGTTTTATCGGACTAATTGGGGGGAGGTGTGGTCCAGTAAATCAGAATATCCGGTAAATGGTGAAGTACCAAAATCTGCATACGGAAATATACAAGCCAATAGACATAAAGCATTGTGGTATACACGTGGCAACGCAGCATGTTTGTTGTCATTAAAACGCTGGAAGTGGGCCGAGGGGAAGGTTTGTGATGACTGGCGGGAGTAGAAAGATAAGCATGCACCTTTGTCCGCTCATTGAGGTAACTAAGGTTTCGGCGGAGGAATAGTAGGAGAGGGACAGAAGAAGAAATAGGTTTGCCACCAGCTTGGTTTCATGTTATGTTGCGTGGTGACATGTGAACTCGAGATACTGTTTTGTATTTCCCAGTAAAGGGATAATTTACTAAATACCTGTATATAACACAAATACGGTAAAAAAATACAGCTAGCTAAACTACCGCTGTTTGCATCCTGATGCAGTATTGTATACTGTGTCTGTGAGATAATAATCTAGCCTCCATCCTTGAAATTCTTTCTGAAAAGGTAAGGATCGGAAATGCTGAGCGTGAGAAAGGCATGTATTGCGCTAGTTTGTCCTCGGCAGATTTTATTTCTACGCCTCGCACATTTCCACCACATGAGCGTTGTTTAACGTACCACTAAAACACTGCCTCGTCATGCGTAGATGCAGTACAAGGTTTCATGTGTTTCCTGGTGTACCGTCCCCTACTTAGGGACTAGCACCTCAATCACTGGTGACGGTAACAAAATTACAAAAACCAAGGTAAGGTGGGTGGCAAATCCCTATAGATTTGCAAGGGTGCTAAGGCAAAAGTAATCCTCACTCAAAAGTAAATCAAACTCGTAACTTCAAACACCTCAGTAAAGTAATACCAGTCAAATAACAAAAGCAGTAAGCATAATCACATTAATGTTCCAATCATGAAAAGGTAAACTGTAACTACAACTTCAACTTCAAATAAAGATTAAATATCTGGTTCAATCCCAACTGGAATTAATTCAAAACTCAAGATCAAATAACCAAACCTCAACATAACCATTAAACATTTTACAAACTCAAATAATCAGCAACACAAGTCAAAATTTTAGAAATGATAAATATGAAAGTACAGAAATAACATAAAACATTAACTTTATGAATTACTATAAACAGGTGTGCAAAAGTACCAGTTAATCAGTCAATCTGAACAATATGACTCAGTGAAGACCAAATTGAGAGTACTGTACATGGTGTAGCGAAAGACAAAGACAAATATTACAAATGTGCTAGTCCTATCCTTATAGGAAACTAACTTCAACATTAACAAGTGCCAACCGAGTCCCATACCTCAGTAGCAAATACACAATACGACCACAAGTCTGAAAAAAACCCTATACTTATAGGTGATAAACTTCAGGGGGGGACACGCCCCGAAACACACATACATACACTGTGGGGACACATACCCAAACACACATACAACAGCAAAATATACCTAGTCCCATACCTCGGTAGTAGGCATACAATCTATCACCCTAGCACAGTCTCATAAAGCGGGAACATACGGAGCATGAAAATTAGTCAATCCCATTATTTTAAATTATCTGCTATAAATTTACTTGCTCTGCAAAGGTCTAATTTTGAAAATTACACGCCAGCAATTATTAGTTAACAAATACAAACAAAACTAAAACTATTTAAATTGTGGCCCCTCTCTCTCTCTCTGAATACTGAAAACATAGAAAATACCAGAAGTTAAACAATGAAAAACCCGAACACAAAAGTTAACCTGAATTACTGATCAAAAGGGAAAAACAACAAACAGCAAAAACATGAACATGACACTAGGACTTGGGCCATTTTGCTACAGGACTTCAACTCAAGAAAAATAACAATTAACTAAACAGGCGCTAAAAATTAATCAATTACAAGTCCTGCAACATAACAACCCATTCCACATTTACAATTACGAAAGACAATCACTGGAAGCCAACTGAACGCACATACAAGAAATCCTGGGTTTTAAATACAAACAACGAGGTTGAATATAAACCCAGAAATAGTCCGCCAAACATGGCGGAGCGACAGTAACAAATAAAAATTACAATAAAATAATTATCACCAATAAGCCTGAAAATACATAAAGAAAACAGAATACAAACTTTATACAACTCGGTGAGTAGAAAATAAATTACATATTATCTCAGTTTGAAAAATTTAGATATTGACAAGAAAAATAATTATAATAAAATGAAGAACAATTTCTTGATGTACAGCACAGCTCACTTGAGTGCGTTAGTGTAGCGCGAAGTTAGTTGGACTCTCTGCACCTGTGTCTCTGCTTAATTCACATCAAATCTATGGCGGTGAAACGTCATGTTAACATACTGTGTCTTAAAATGTTCCCAACTAAATACAAGTGGATTGCTGGATCACAAGGTACGTGTTTCTATTGACGTGAAATGTTCAAAACGTTGCTGCGGAGAATATACAGACTTTAAAATAATGTCAATATATTAGTAGCTGGAAATTTGAAGTGTCCAAAAGTCTCGTGCGTCATAAAAACATGCTGGTGAAACTGACAAAGTCGGTTCACTTGGTCCAACAGTGCCACTTTTTTTTTACCTTTTGGTTCAACATCATATTTCAACACATAACTCTTCAACTTGTCTTTTGCTTTACAAATGTCCGACATACTAGTTCGTTTCTTGACACTATAATCAGCACACAACTTTGCTACTGAAACATTGGCATCTGACTTTTCTATAAGTTCATTTTTTTGGCTTAATGTCAAAGTTACTCTCTCTCTTTTCTGTCTTGTTGCAGATGCCATTTCAATAAAGAAAAACACACTATCTTTAATGTGCACATATAGCGACTGCGTAAAAAATTCAAGTAGACACGACTGCCATTCATGTCCAGACATGACAAAACACTGATGAGCAACTAGCTCTGCTTACAGTCTTACGCGGCTATCTGAACGTGCGCCTGATGTCACTCACCAAAGCAAAATAACCAGGTAGGTCTTATGCTGCACGTGACAAGTAGACCCGGCGGTGGAATAATTTTGTATCGCCAGATTTTGTACGTTAAATACGAAGTCCATGGAATGGAGATCCGATAAAATGAGTGTTTACTGTACTTTCAGTCCTAAAATTTAAAAAAAAAAAAAAAAAAAAGATATTCCTTAATTTTTAAAAGTGATTTTATTTATTTTTAAGATTTTTTCTGAATTAATTTACAAAGATCACATCATGATACCGGTAATAAACTTATGATCATGATGTAATGTTTTTCTGCAATAATGCCTGAATATCATTCACGTATTTTGGCATTTACCCATGCTTTCACCTTTCCTCCAGACAACTACATATTCAGCTATTTTATAAACCAAAATGTTAACATCCTTTAGTATAACATATTTCATTATTTCCTTTTTCTAAAAGAGCAGTCTTCACTTCTAAATGTCAATCGATTTTTAAAATAATGTGCCCGTAAATGTAATACTAATTAGATAATCTTACGCTAACTAATTTTTAAATGTAGTGCTTGACAATAGCAAATCATTCAGTTGCATTAATTTGTACATTTAGCAGTACCACTTGTACCTAACGTTTGCAATGGTTAACAAAACTTGTTTTTTGAAACAAATGACATTTCTGTGCAGTGACTGAGAGTGGGCTTGTTGCAAGAGGGTTAGAAAGAGAGAGACTGTAGCGGAGTGTCACCTGATGTGTCCGGAGTCCCCGGAGCTACTCTGGCGACTGTGTTGCGACTGACTATTGAGGGAGCCGTAGCCGGAAGCTCGGCTCATCTGGCTGGTGGTGGACGAGTTACGAGAATGTCCAGGTTCATGACCTTCATCCACCTCTGCTGCTGAAGTCACTTCTGTAGGCTCCGTCACCTCTGTACCACCCCCCAGCCCCAAATCTGAATCTGCAACATTGTATATTCACGAGCTACATACCTCACACCAAAAATACAACTTAACACTTCATATTTCATATATCCTGTCCTCCTCATCTCAGCAAAATGTAAATAAAGTTAGCAAAGCACACAGACAATAAACTTACAATATAGTATTCAACATCATAAAACATATAAAAAACAATGCAATGTGCTCTATTCAGATTATGTTAAATTATTCTAACAGCTTACATAAAGTATGATACTTTGTGCATATCTAATCTACTAAAAGTGGCCAGTAAAGTTAACTTCCAGGAAACAAAAACAGACCCCTTTAAATAAACTTCAACCAAAATAACTGAATAAACACATTTATATAACACACGGTACACTTTCACAAAAATACAAGAAAAATTATTTTTAAACTGTTTACATGTATTCCATTGTATAAATGAAAACACACTGTTAAAGACTACAGTGTAAAGTTTCTAATGGACGACTTGAAATGAGGCGGAGATCTAGTATGGTGTGGGATACAATTCCTACCTCCATGGATACCGCAACCGAACATAACCTTCATACAGACGTTTGGCTTCCCATGTCCAGAATGAGATGTACATAAAGAAAATTGACTGTTTGTTTGGAATTTGCCGCTTTTTCAGATAAACATTGAACTTACGCATTTGTGTAACTGAACCACGAAATGAAACTAATATTTTTTACTCTTGCGTGCAAGTCTATGAGTGCACAAAATTTTTTGTATCTGCCATCACCAACCAACAAATACGTCAGAGGGCATGTACCTCAAGTCGTCCATTACATTTGGAATGCAGAGCATTGCTTCCCTCGCGTCATCCAATACATGGTGGTTGATACACTCACATTTATTGCACAGCTTTGCACAATACTGAAGGACCAGCTACGAACTTGGTGGATTTGTGAAGTTAGACATCCAGAATAGAGCAGTAAGAATTGCAATACAATAATAGCATTATCATGCCAAGTTTAACAGTAATCAATGTTTTTCATAAAATAGTACCATACTAGTCAAAAATAGCCAAAATAATAATACATAATACATAATAAAAACTCCACTGGTTGAATTTTAAGCATCTAAAAATATAGCAAGCAATAAAATGTCCCGTTTCACAACCTACAAAGACACAATTGCAGATTTACTTCAATTTAAAAACATTAGATGCAATGAAATTAACATGTTTTGGTGCAATAAAGATTTGTAGGCTGTTAGCCAGTTTTATCTGAAACATCAAAATCTTACTCTATTAATAATAGTGGATCAATTTACTATCATCCAGAATTGTTTCGCTTCCATTTAGGTATTAGTATTAAGTAATAATAATTACATGCAATATGAGCTTTAAGTTTAGGAATGAACCATTTGAAGAACTGTAGTGCATGCTGAGATAGTTGTTCTTTAACGGGACAGTGAAAATAATATTGAATTGAAACTGACTATTTTCTATGGTGCATGGAGGCACCACCTGCGCAGAGGTGGTGGCTCTGACTGGCAGAAAACCACTAAATGAAAGCACGACTTGTTTCTGAATGAGAAGAGAGGACGGACATATGCTAGCAGCGTCTTCAACGGTGGGCATGCGGATCATGGGTGAAATTCTTCAAACTGTTTGGCTAAAAAGGCGTGGGCGATCTCATAATTAGTATTGTTTAAGAATTTCCAAGAATCATGGTCAATTGCTTTGTGTTAGTAGCGAGATGGGTGAAGAATTGGAGAAAGCGTTCACCGAGTGTGAATGAAAAGGTTTGCATGAATTTCCACCGCCCGGCTTAGTGTCCAGATGTCAACTTACAACTTCTCATACTTGCTCTGGTCTCAGCAGTGAGCTACGCTATTATCACAGAGGTTCTACATGGTATTGAAGGGTGGACGCGTACTGAACAATAGTCAATGAACACCTGTTACAGACATAATTTATGTTTCCACATCAATCTATATATATAAAAATGAAAGGTGACTGACTGACTGACTGACTGACTGACATATCAAACTGCAGCCCAAACCACTGGACCTAGAATCGTGAAATTTTTTGTGGGGGTTCCCTTCAGGTCGTAGGCGAGCACTAAGAAGGGATTTTTCGAAATTCGACCTCTAAGAGGGTGAAAAGGGGTGAAATGTGTTTCCGAAGAAACGTCGATAGAGCTCGAACCCGA
>PNEQ01120608.1:0-40957 GCA_003012365.1 Medauroidea extradentata
AGCACAAGGCTTGACACAAAAACTGTCCTGTCGAAATATAAAAAAGAATCGCTAACGCAAAAACCAGCGCACTTTTGTGCATGTAGTTCAATAAACTCATAATAGATGGCGCGAATGTGGAGATTTTTCATTTTGGAACTAAAAGAAACATGTCCATTTAGCTGTAGCACGAGTGGGACTCGGGCAGTTTTTGTCATACGTTTTTATGCAGCAGCCCGAGTCTGACTCGGGCATCGTCCACCTGCATTAACACCCTAGCCCGACCCTGACTCGGGCTCAGTCCCCAATGTGTTAATAGGTGATTAATATAGATTTTAGTCTCCTGAATTGACATACCATAACAATTTTTCTATATCATGTCATGTTTTCTCGCAATGATAAAATCAGTATTTGAATACAGAAATCTTTATTTAATGAGATAAGGAACTACAGAAAATATGTTCTCTTGTCAAGGTAACTCAAATATTTTGTTTTAAGAAAATGAAAATTAAATTAATTCAAACAGTAACAATTACATCTTGTATCATCCATTCTTATCTTCATGGCACATAGCTATGATTTTGATTCTAAAAGTACAATGTGTCATAGTTTGCCTACGCCTCAGCTACTAACAAAAGCATTATAACAAATACTGGGAACAATATACCATCCAAAGAAAATTCTTATATTTTGAAACCATAACCACACAACACTATATGATATAAAAAAGGAACGATAAAATCAATGGAATCAAAATACACCTCCACATATCCATCTCATAGGTCACCAATATATCAATATACCTAGGTCACCTAAACATCGCCTATACATCAAGCACTGTTAATAGAGCCCTAAAGCAAGTTCTTACAATCACACAATAGTATAATATAGCATATAAAAGAATAGGCCATAGAGTTAGTTAAATTAAAATACACTTCCTTAAAGAGTACCTGTATTTAAACATGCACAACCTACACATTAACTACTAAAGGAAGTACAGTAACAAATCCCTAGTACAATGTTCATCCATAGTATGTTCTTATATTTTAAAATCACATTCACACAACAATGTTGGAAATATAAAAGAACAGGCCATAGAATTAATTAAATTAAAATATACTCAGAGAATATCATTCTTAGCAAAATCTGCACGTTAGCTACTAAAGAAAGTACACTAGACCCCTGATTTTACGAATACTCACTGTTCCTCTCATCACATTCGTAAAATCGATAGCTGCCTATTTGGCCCCCCACCCTCGTAAAATTTTAAAATGGCATTTTTTATGCAAAGTGCCTCTATTTGGACCCCGACTTACATAGCGTTTTGCGAGAAATTAATTAATGTTGTAATAGAAACATAAATACACTAGACCCTCGATTTTACGAATACTGACGGTTCCATTTATGACATTCATAAAATTGATTGAGGCCCATTTTGCCCCAACCCGTTTACCGAATTTTAAAATTCAATTTTTTCCGCAAAGTATATCCAATGGGATTTTGATTTTCATAGCGTTTTGTGGGAAAGTAAGACAAGTTGTCATTAAAATATAAATTTGTATCACAAGACTGACGTCTTTCTATTTAAAGGGTATCCCTGAACGGTAAACATGACCAACCCATGTCCTGGAGAAAAAAGAGAGAAAAATAAACACCGAGCACCGAGTGTCTTCTCGTGAATACATGGTCTGACAACCGTATAGTTTCACACGAAAAATGGCAAGTAATAACTTAAATTAAAATTTGTATCAATAGACAGATGTCTTCCGATTAAAACTACACCTACGAACAATAGATACCACCAATCCATGTCGCAAAAAAAATATAACCCAGAGCACGGATGCCTGCTTGCACTCATGTAGTCTTGATGTCCGTAGCATTGCCTGGGAAAATAAACCTAAAAAGGTTTTTTACAAAACTCTTGTCAAAAGAAACTAAAATTAGTGTCGCATATAACATTTTTTCGTAGGCTGCCAGGCTGGTGTGCTATCCTTTGCAAGATGAAAATATTGAGAAAAAAATCAAATGAAGTTTGAAGACAAGCCTTTGTGCTTGACTATGTTCGGTACTTGTGCCCTTTTAACGATGGCACGCCACTGCAAGAGTCGAGTTAATGCAAAAACGGTGCCGTCAACGAGTGTAAACTTGGTCACTTAAGCATTTCTTACCCGTTGCCCAGTCGTATTTACTTTCAAATGCTCACCTGGCTGACGTGTAGTGCTGATAACACGTCCCACCCTCTTTCTTTGTCTTGCTATGCTTCTGCTTAGCTTGCAGTCACACATGCATGCATACATACACGTACACACACACACACACACTCCCCCCCATCCCCCTGCCACCCCCCAACAAGCAAGGTCGCAATATTCTCACACAGACAAAGGTTCGTACACCTGCGTCAAGGAGAAATTTCATTAAGCCCATGTTCTGACCACAGCGTCGGCACCAGAAATCCTACAGCCTGGAGGAGATTTCAACACAAGAAGTTTCTCACTTCACCAGAAAAATTTAATAACTACAAAAAAACTGCGAAAACTCAAAAAATAACTTACAAGAAATGTGACTATTTGTCATTTTCGGTGGTTGGGTGTGGGTAGAGGTGGGAATACGAAAAATCCTGTGGTGCACATGGTAATAGAGATTATCTTTACAGACGTTGTATATAACCATTATATACGCGTGACAGCGAGCTGATAATGGCTAGATGAAGGGGAGGGTTTTGGGTTGAACGTCTGCATTTTTTTTCTGCCAAGGGGAGGGGGATAAGGATATCATCGAAATTTCCTGAGAAACGCGTTGCAAGTTGTTTTCCACACTGATGTTAGGAAGGTATATGAGAGAGGGGGTGATCTGCCGGCCTTGAGACAAGCAGATAACTCTAACTGTCACTGCCTTGTTATCTACGAACAGTAAGCTTTCACTTTATTATAAAAAGATGAGGGTAGACTGTGTAACCTGCATAGAGCACACCAGCCGAATGTTGCTCTCCGACGTGCGCCGTCACATTTTTCAACAGCTTTAACATTTTTTAATATATACACACACACACACACACACACACGGTTTCCAAGAGTACCGTATATACTCGTGTATAGTGCGCACCACAATTTTTGCAACAAGTTACACGAAAAAAAAAATTTAGTGCCTCCCTAGTATGTAAATAAACACAGGAGGATGAGCTGAGGGAGTGGTGAAACAGCATGAGGGATGCTATGATGGAGAGGTCAAGGAAGGCGGGAAGAAAGGAAAGTAGCTGGCAACATTTAAAAGAATGAGGAAAGATGTAAGAGTGTGAAGGCAGAGAGGGAGGTGGCGAGCCAGGAGGGGTGGGGTGGCTTGTCTCTGTCAAGGTCGCTTGCTGTCTGCCAGCCCTAGCCTCGCTTGTGTGTGCCTTGCTCTGCTGTGCCAGCAGCTTCCAGCATGTCCTCCCCTCCTCCACTAAACCATTCACCCTCACCACTAAGATAACATGCGTGACAGCAGCAAGCTTGCCTTTTTTATCTATCTTGAGTGGGTGGGGGAAGAAAAAAAAAAGAATGATGCTCTTTCTTTTTTCTTCCTTCCTTTCCCATGAAAAGAGAGCTGGTCAGGAGCAGTCAAATATCTTTCCCGGATGGGGGATGGGGAAGGAGAGAAAAGGAGAACAAAGCCGCCTAACTTAGGCTTCTTACTCCCCCCCCTCCAACATGAACCACCTTTTTTTTTCTCTGCTTCCTACTCTTGACACCCATCAATTTACAGCTTTATCTTCGCCTTCTCACCCCCCCCTCTCCCTTCCCCTCGCTGTCACTCAATGGACCACAGAACTTTCTTTCACATTTTTTTTTTTTTTTTCCCCTATTTTCCGTGTGTAGTAGGCACCCCTGAATTTTTATCAGTTGTTGTGGAATAAAAGTGTGTGCTATACACGAGTAAATACGTTATATTCGTAAAATTGCTACCTTCGTAAAATCCAGGGTTCGTAAAATAGGAGTCTAGTGTAGATATCGGTAGCGAGACGTTTTACGATCAAAAGCATACCGTAAAGCAGTAAATACGAACTACCCTAGTCCCCAAAAAATTAGAAAACCCGAGATTTCGAATGTCTTGTCTGGAGCAATAGAGCCCTACTTCCGTAGCGATTAACGAAAAAATTAAGTAAGTGATTGTTGAAATGTAAATTTATATCAGTAAGCAGACGTCTTACATTCAAAAGAACACCGCTGAACAACAGAAATGACAGACCCTTGTCCCCAAAACAAATTACAAAACAGAACTCCCGAGTGCCCTCTCGCAAGCGACTAGGCCGACTTCCGTAGCGTTTAACTGAAAAATAAGGCAAGTGTTAGTTGTAATATAACTTTATATCAATAGGCAGATGTCTTATGATTAAAATAGCACCTCTGAACAGTAGATATGACCAACCCTTGTTCCCCATAAAATGAGAAAGCCAAACTCCGAGTGCCTTCTCATAAGTGCAACATCAATTTTTCTTCTTTTAATGCCGAAAACCAGACTAGGTATTAATAAAATAATAATTTTCACTGATAGACAGAGATCTTCAGAAAAAAAAACGTGAGATTAGTAGTTACAATGTACCATTGTCATCAAATCAAATACAGTACGCACTTGTGCACGGGAGTAGGCATTCATGACTAGCCAGCACAATGCTCATGGAAATTATTCATCAAAGCAAGAAGGATAAAGCGGATGTATTTATTCATTGCACTGTTATATATAACGTCGGCATTAATTAAAAGTTAACGTCAATACAATCTCTCGATGCTTGATACTAAGTAAAAGAATTACTGTATGCGAACGTATTTAGAAGTAGCGTGCAGGGCAGACAGATAATGCAAGTGTACGAACGTTCACAAGATGGAGGATAGATAGCAGCACCATAACATATACCGACGTGGTGCAGACAAATGTTTCTACACATTTGTTGATAGGTGGCGCGATCATCGTGCGTTTTTGTTAAATGCGCTTTTTACGACAAGCAGTAAAGCACTGTTCACGCAAATTATACGTCACGTTAATTGTTTTAAGTACGTACTGTGTTAGCCCTGAAAATAAAAAATAATTTCATGCTATTATCTATGTGAGGTTTGTGTAAGGGCATAAATACTTTCGGCGCGAGACGAGAGAAATAAGACTTGGAGACATGGAGAAATAACCTAGAAAGAAGCACTACTAGATATTTTATGAGCATTTGTGCATGCGCCAGAATGATGTGTCGATAGTGCAGCCTCCATTTAGATCCTAATACGTCGTAGTGGCTGAGAGCGATGCGGCAGAGGCGGCGCTGTTTTCAAACTATCACTGCTCCATCTTTTAACTGATTTCCACTATTTTTGTTTTATTTTTAATATTGTGACTTGTTAAGTAATAACTGCAACTCCACAACTCATCAGTGCTTTGAATTAAGTAATATAATTTAAAATCATTATCAATGTTATTCCTTACAATTTTTTTGGTAATAGAATTTTCTTATTTTTTGAGGGTTCCTTAGACAGTATTTGTAAAATCGCTACCTTCGTTAAATCCATGGTTCGTAAAATCGGGGGCTAGTGTACTATAACAAATCCCTAGAACAGTATGCATCTCAAGTATGTTCTTATATTTTAAAATCACAATCGCACAACAATATATGACATACAAGGTCATAATATTCATTAAATCAAAATACAATCTTCGAACCAATGTCCCAAAATCGTTTCGCCAAAAATGTTTCTGTTTCGTGGTGAACAATTGTTCTCTGTGTGCATGTTTGTGTTCTCAGGAGGTCACTCGTTTTAGCAGTAATCTGCCAACATGGATATGTCCCACCGACCCATACCTTTGTTCAATTTCCTTCACATCCTGGTGGAACCATTCACCCTGCTTTTCGCTTAAAACCTTCAGGTAAGTAGTTCACATGAGAAAACAAGAATGCAGTTTTAGACTCATGTTGCATCGAAGAAT
Organism: Medauroidea extradentata; assembly: GCA_003012365.1. Taxonomy (NCBI): domain Eukaryota; kingdom Metazoa; phylum Arthropoda; class Insecta; order Phasmatodea; family Phasmatidae; genus Medauroidea; species Medauroidea extradentata. Next base: position 5,923 of record PNEQ01120608.1, read on the forward strand.
TCTGAACATTTCTAACATGTCCGTCTCAAAATCTTTATACTCAGGATCTTTCACATTACCTAGGAATTTTCTAACAACTTCCTTTAAAGCTTTCCAGGCTTGCAACTCAAAGTTATAGTGTCTGCAAACAGTCATTCATGACTTTGAGTTTTCGGATTTGTGGCCCACCAAAAATGACCTCTTTTACATTTGCTTCAGACAAACGTGAAAACTTATTCCTGAGGTATTTGAAACATGATCCATCCTTGTCCAATACCTCTTCAAATTGTTTCATAATACCTCATTTAACGTGCAAAAGTGGCAGTAGAACTTGCTGTGGGTTTACTAGGCTAACATATTTTACATTCACTGTTCCTGGTATGAAACTAATCCTATTCTTCCACGTATATTTGGTCCAATGTTCTCCTTTCGCTCTTCTGTCCCATTCACATAAAAAACACGGGAACTTAGTGTTACCACCATGCAGTCCAAGTAAGATACGATTTACTTTCAGATCCCTGCAAAAAACAGTTGTGTTCTTGATAGACATTTTATTTTCTCCAGTACTACTATAAAGGTTTTGTGAGTTTCTCTGAGACAAACTGAATATTTAACTGATATTGTTACAAATTTACCACCATTATGTAGCAGCACAACTTTAAGACTTCTCTTCGACGACTCAATAAACAGGCGCCAGTCATTTGGATCGTAACTGTCGCGTCTTACTGAAGAAGCAAACCTTCAATATTGCAGCAGTAAATCAGTTTATTCTCTTCTATAAAAATAATCTTAAACTTTCCGTCTCACAAGACGTATACCAATAAAATATTGTACTTTATCTAATAGATTTTGTTTTTCGATTTCGAACCAAGTAACTCACTTTTTTCCCTTTGTCAGTCCTAGGTCTCTTACCAAATAGTTCAGCTCGGTTTGAGTGAACACTTTTTTAGCTGCACGATCTTCTGGGGCGAAAACATTGCCATCCACAGCTGCATATTCGGGACTAGAATACTTCACGTTGTGCAGTTCAGTAGGTGGTATTGGAACTGGAATTTCTGGTCCGTGTGGAATAGGTCTAATTGCTGATGGCAGGTTTGGATACGTGTTATACCCACGAAAATAACAATCATCAAAATGATTTGCTTGTTCGCACCACATTGGCATGCTAAACTTCATGAATGAATGTATACCTGGGTACCAAATTCTTAGTCCAACATATACGTGGAGCACACGACATGCGGAACCAATTTCTTGTCCTAATCACCAATCTTCATTTTAAAATAAGTGTAATACACATTTTTTACAAACCAAGTTATTTTAGTTTCTGACTTTTAGTCATGTAACAGCCACAGATATAACAAAATGTGTTTGGACTGTGTACACATTTTCTTTTCGATACACTCTAACGCATGCTCGCATCATCTTGTGCTGTGAAGCCGCCGCCTCATCCTGCCCGTTCCATATTCCTGCACCTAATGTTAATCCCTTCTACCCTAATTACTCCCGCACACGTCAGTGCACTCTAACCTGACATCAAAATTTTATATTAAAGCCTACCTAACTCATCCTTAGCTATCTTTCGTTCACAGAAACACTGAGCAAGGATATTTTAACGTATTTTTCCTATGAGACGTCTTGCCGCCTGTAGGCACGCCACCCGCAGCACTGAAGACAACAGGAGAAGGAAGAACCACCCCCTCGCATCCCTGCAGTCTCTCATTAGGCGAGCGGCCGGTCGATCACCACAGACCGCCCCGAAAACGGTATAAAAGAGGGAGCACGTGCCAACGAAGTCAGTCGCGATCTGATAGCCACTCGCTCTGTAGCATTACACCAGCTACAACTGAAAGGTCCAGTTCTGCTGCGGTAGATTTCTCTACCCTCATCACGCCTTCAAGCTACAACTCCAGGCCTGGATGTCCAGCAACCTCCGGATCCCGTCCAGAAGCGCCCATCACGACCGTGTAAGCCTTCTACGCCAGCTGTCCAGCTTTGCCGACTAAGAGCCACTTTCTGCGTCGTCACCTACATCAATGACACTCCCCACAGAAGCTAGTGCTCTTCAGTTACTTCCTACACGCTCTTTAGGCTTTTTAGGCACAGGGTTTTCCAGTTTTCATTGTTGGTGTATTCCAATAAGCCACGCAGCGTCATCATACCATTCTTTTCTTCACCCGCCATAACTTCGATTGTTGACAAACCCATCCACCTGCTAGACAACTGTGATCCCTGCATCCCATAGGATTGCCACGGGAGATTGTTAACTGGTTGTCGTAAGTATCCTACGTCTAGGAGGAGACATAAGCCGCGTGCCTCCCAGGTTTTCTTCATTACGCCCTCTGGAGGTAGCACGACTACACTGTGCTCTTTCCGAGCGGTGTCAAGTTTTTTCTTGTCTGGAAGAGGTGAAAAGGCATAAGGACGTGCTGAGGCGCACTTCTAGCGCTCCTCTACAAGTCCGTCTGCCCAACGCCAACAATAGTTCCGCTGCATTAAGGCTTTGTATGCCACAGCAGGCGATCTTACGGAATACCGGATACCAAAAATCAGCTAGCCGTACCACTTCATCTTCATCCGAGCCACAAGCTATGTCTAAAAGGTCAGGTAGGAAGTTGAGGGCCAGACAGGAGTTCGCCAAACTTGTACAGAGGCACTGGAGTTTAGAGATCCTGAGACAGGGGTATACTGGATACAGAGGGAAGTTGTGTCGCCGCATGAAGAGGCACCCCGCTCAATGGCCACGCCATAGTTCAGCTGGCATAACAAACACCTGGTGGATCAGCTCTCCTTAGCACCCCCTCCTCATTACCTGTCTCCGTCTCAACCCCATCTTCGTCTTGTGAATCCCCTCAGACGCAACTTCTAACCTCGGCACCTTCGTGCTCTCCCGTCCAGGGGATGAGCACCCCCATTGTTGCCACTTCCTCCCATCCACCTTCGGCTTGTGACAAGCCGCTCTGCTGCTGCCCCACGATGGGCGTACAAAATGTGGCGCGGCCGAATCACCTACTTCTTGTCCCACGATGGGCGACCAAAGTGTTACAGGTCACATTCTGGGCAGACAAAAATGTAGCGAGTCGCACTGTTCCACGTCCACGACTAGCTCAGCAACATCAACACAAAGGGCGTGGGTTCTCCCAACGTAGCACGAGACAAGGAATAAATCGGCAGAACTTTCACAAAGGTTTTGGGGTTTATTACATGAAATTACATTCCAAATTTATACATTGCTTAAACTCCGACTGCAGGGAGGTACCCTTTTGAGCAAACGAAAGAAAAAAATTAAATTTTACAAACTATATACCGGTGATCACCAAATCCATCAGTTTCTCTTAAACAGAAACATAAAACCCCACTTTACAAATCACTTAAACAACAAAAATAAATATGAAAGTCAATACTAAAGTTGCAGAACCACCCACTCACTGCATTTCCGCGCGACCGTCTCTGCCGCCATCTTGAACCAGACCTCTGCAGCCAACAACAAACAACCGTCTTGGGCTACATCTCGCCAACGACTGTCCTCTACCTTCGCGTGCAAACTACCCACGTTGCCCGCCAGTGGTGCCGCCCCGCGGCCATTACAGGAAACAACTTGAAATATTACGTTTTTACATAACTAAAGAACATTTTGAATTCTTGATATCTCCACATCATTACAAACATTAACATTTTAGTTTCCAAGTCAGTCATATACAAATATATTTATTATTTACCTTGTTGCTAGGTGGAAGAAACATTAAATTTTAATTTGACGCGGCCAATCAGCAACACACTGTGATCTTATTGGTTGTAACCAAATATGGCGGCAAATCCTTAACGTTCATGTTTATAGGCCGGTTTTGCATTGAAATATAGTAACTTTTCTTGGAAACATTAAATTTAGATTGATATCTCTGTCCTTTTCACACTCCAAGCTTTAACAATGAATACACAATTTCTTTAAATTCAAATGCAAACAATTTGAGCAAAAAATACATATTGTAAATTTACTGCATATAAACAGAATCATTTAAATTTTAAATAAATATGAACATAAATAAGCAAACTGTTATCCTTACTGTTATATGAGTAATTTCTAATTACCAAATTAAATGTCATTTTAAGAAGAATTTGTTCACAGTTACTCAAATTGATTACTTTAAATACAAATTAATTTCCACTGACGTGCTGGCATTTAACAAATAATGTTCTTAATAAACTGTTGTTAACAAAACTCTCAGACACCATTGTTAGAATGACCATGAGGCCTACATTATAAATGACAAAATTGAAACTTGCATATTGTGAAATAAACATGTAAAAATTAATCTGGGGTCAGGACCTGGACCACGCTACAAGCTACACCTGTTATAGAAGTGCAATCTCCAGTGCAGCGCTAGTTTCTCTCACTGTAATTGCCTTACGAGGTGGGGAGAGTCAGACTAAGAAAATGGCGGTCGACGTTTCGGAAGTGCATCCTGGGGATAGCACGCTGCCGCCCAGCCATTGCGCCCTCGCAGACAGATTACCCGCTCCCCATCAGGCGTCAAAATGATTGGGCGCCCAATGTAGGGCCTAGTTTTGAAGTCGTCAAGCAGTTGCGTCAACTTAAAGCATTTTCTATCTTGAAAGAACATTCAAATACCTTTCTGTAAAACAGTAGATCGTGAGACGCAACTGCAAGCTTCGGTATTCCCTTATGTGTATGGGGTGTTGTGCATCCAGCGCATCTAGCAGCTAACGAGTGGACCACCAGCAAATGGCTGCTGTCACCTTCTGACTCAGTGATACATAAGCAATATGCGAGTTAACTGTATGCAAATAACACCCACAATTATAAATAAACGGTGTATAGATTGATGCAATGATCTGATGTTATACAGCTATGACAGGAGAGGACAAATAAATCACAAAATATTGAATTGCACAAAAGTGTGAAGTGATGGGTACAAACAAGTAACATATGAAATCAGCGCATATGTTTTACTAGAATTAAGCTATGTTTGCTAAGACAAAATCTTCTCAGACCGGTGTTGTATACACAAATTCCAAGTAAGTGATAGAACCATGCACTTCGTCGAAGCACTGTGGCACTTGTAGATTTAGATCAGCCATGCCTCTGTAGCTCAACTGGGTTACCGCGAAGATGGGGCCCAATTTCACAGCATAAACTTTAATTATTGTATTTACTCGTTAATAGTGTGCACTTTTATTCCAATGCAACTGATAAAAATTCAGGGATACGCACTATGCACAGAAAATGTTTAAAAAAAAAAATACATTGAGAAAAAAGGAGGTGGGGGAAGAAGGTGGAGTAGTAGTCGTAAACTGATGAGCTGATGGGTGTCAAGAGTAGGAGGAAGAGAATGTTCGGGCTACTCCATCCCTTTTCTTCTCCCTTCCCTTCCTCAACCCTCGCTTTGCAGTAACCGTCGCTGCTAAAACCGTAATTTGTTCAAAATGTTACTCAGTGTTTACGTTAATACGTGGGTTATAAACTTGGGTGATGGCCAGAAATTTACTAGCTTTTAAACAGATAGGTTTAAACTATGTGTTACAAAATATGCTGCTTGGCAATTTAACGTGGCAAAAACAAAAGTTCATGTGTGGCCTGCGGAAACAATATGACAAGTTAATTTTGACATCTCACGTGATCAGCGATTGTTCCTTGGGGGGAAAAAAAGGAAAAAAGGTGACACTGTTCTTTTTTTTTTTTTTTTTTTTTTTAATTATTATTTCTAGAGAGAGAGAGAGATGTCAAATAAAAAAGTCAAGCTTGCAGCTGTCCTGGCATGTTATCGTTACTTCTCTCTGGGACATGCTTGGAAGCAACATACCGGGGGAGGGAGTGTTGTGCAAGCAGACAGGCGCACGTGCACACATGCACATACACACACACACACATGCTCATGATGGCAGGCAGCAACAAGCAAGCGACCTTGACAGGCTATTTATAGATAGCTGCCGAGGGAGGAGGGGCAAGCGTGTTCTCTCCCTCTCATTTTTCTTTGTTTCTTTCCTCCACCTCCTCCCTGGCTATCCATTTTAGCCTCCCTCGTTCTGCTTCACCATCTCGTACTCTTGTGAATTTTTTTACATACTAGCAAGGTATATAAATTTTTTTACTTTGACTTTGTTCCAAAATTGTGGTGTGCAATATGCACGTGTATGTACAGTATTCAGATATTCCTTAAAAAGTTGGAGGACATATGTATGTAGACAGTTGTTAGCTGAGTATAAGATTATGTTTAAATAAAAAATATATATATAGAGTAAAGCAGCCTAGACTGGTAGGGTCTGTTACGTTATACTATGTAGTATTTTACAGTTCCTTTATTTTCACTTAAGATGATTTAAACTCTGTAGATACCTATATAAGCACTGTATGCGGATTCTTAGGAAAATTCAGTACCTGACTGTTTAATCGTCCCACGTTTATTTTAAATGAAATTGATAGTTTTTGGTTTGTTTATCATTGGTAGACGTGCATCAGTTCTAAAGATGAAAAATACAGAAATAGAAATTAAAGTGTAATTTACTCTTGTCCTTGAAAAATTAGAAAACTGTCCTTGAGAAGTCAATGAAAATCTTTGAATTTTAATTGTATGTTGCTCTAAGAACCCTGATATTAAAAAAACATCAGTTTTCTCAATGCTGAAATTACAGTATGTACACTCGGCCACACAAAAGTGTCGCCTCTCTACAGGCCAGAAATTTGTCTAAGTCCCACTTCGGGTATCTTCGGCAGCATACAGAGGCACACATCGAAATCGCAACAACCTGACAAGCTCCTCACGACGTTCTCGTACCGTTCTTGAGACGCAGGTTCGAATCCTGTCGATGGAATATTATTTTTTTATTTTTTCCCCACAGAAACAATATATTAAGAATGACAATGTTCAAAATGAAATTAAGTATATATCATATATTTCATTCGTAATTATAAAAAACCCAAAATATAAAGCTAAGTTTATTCCTACTATTATGTTAGTAAAAGCCTAAGATAATTGTCATAAATTTGCGGATATAAGATAGCCGTGTGGTATTCAGATAAGATCAAAATATTAACAGAATATTTTTTAAAACAGAGGAACCAAAGGGATGTAACTTGAAACCATCACAGTATTTTCGAATTGTAAGTTACTAATAGTCATAAGAAAATTACAAATTATGGATTGTTCACACTGACATGTTAATCATTTACTAATACGAGAAAACGAATGTCACCTGGGTTGTTTGTCTTTTACAATGTAACATTATGAAACACAAATCATTTAAGATTCTAGGTAAAGTAAGTTATTTCTGTTAAATACTTACACCAAATTTATAACTTACTATATGACATTAAAATCGTCATAATAAGTAAACAATAAATTACTGATCATGTCAGCGGTGATATTGTAATGAACATTGACATTTCAAAATTTCCTGTGTTTGTTGACAAAAAGGTAAGTGGAAAACAATTCACCAGATATTTAAAGCAACTAAAATAATCATCTGAATTTATTTAATTTATTAGTACTGCAATGGGTTATGCTTTTGGCTACATTTAATATTATTTGATTACTTTCACTAAATAGCTGTGTGAAACCCGAATGGTTGACGTTGTTTTATAATAATACATGTATTTTAACTTTATTGTGGCTCGGCAATTTACATTTAAATGTCTCTGTTAATTAGATTTCATGCTTGAAGCCAATGAGACTTTCTCACAAATTTTACTGAGATAATCTATGTTATCAGCATGGAAAATCTAGCCGAACAAAGGTGAACTTTTTACATTTGCAGGTGATTTGAGTAACTACAGCCACTAGAAAATCTTACGTTTGAAATGCTAGCGAATTACATTTGAAACGCTAGTGAAAACATTTTCTCACAAAATAACTGCATCTGTGACATCTTCCATCACTACACCAGCCAGCACTTGGAAGGTCTGAAACAGTTTGTTTTGGTCGGACGTATGGCTTATTTATTTAAATTGTGTTTTGGGCCAGTGTGTACGGTATAATTACTTATTCTGGTCGCAACCCACTTTTGAAATTGTTACTGCGTGCCAAGAACTTCTGAAAAAATAGCTTCTATACACTGTAATTTTGGAAGGAATGAAAACTTACATATTCTCTTAGATAATAGGTAGTTTCCTTCTCTCCAAACCTGTTTATAAATCTTCAGCAGAATTTTGTTTTCCACACACATTTCTACTGTTTAAAATATGGGTAAATATTCGGAATTACTTTAATGTAGCTGTTTTCATGTGTTTTATATGTGTCGTATATCTGAATGAAACTTCTTTAACAAAATATCCATTCTATTATTTTCATATTTGGCCATGTACTTGAGTGTGAATTTATTTTTCATGAATGTTAAATTTCATACATGTAACCCATTGTATTTACATATTGCTACATTGAGACATTGTTGATTAATGGACAGTATTACAAATAAATAAAAATATACATGTTCATTACACCTGTTTTAAAATTGGCACTTGAATAACAATCCAGTGTTACTGTGCGCCCTTGTGTTTTTAACTCATTTTCCCCGCATATCATACATGCATTTTAACACAGGGCTACGTAATCCATATAAAAACGCGAACAAACTTTTAAAGTGGAAGCTGTTCAGTAACGAAGATATTGTGTACCGTAATTAACGGACAAGTTATATAATACTTTGTCGTGCTGGTATAACAAGCTGCTAATACAGACGTCCCACACTTCACTCCTTAGTTCAAGTAATAGCGCACAACACACAGTCAGTACGTGAGCGTGTTGTTGCTCTAGTAGAAGAGAGAATTACCGTCAGACGACTATAAAATATACAGACTTGCATTTGCCGAGTTAAATTCTGATCGTGATTGGAGTGATGTAATTTTCTCAGATGAGTCAACTTTCATCTCGGCTAATAACGGGTCTGTGTTAGTCTACATGCCTTAAGGTAAGCAACATGATGCGTGATATATTTAATTATGTCATCTGGATGAGTTTCTGTGGCATGTTGAGGCTGGATGTCATCATTCGGAGCTGGGGTACTCCATCGAATCGCAAGACGGCTTAACAGTGACCAATATATACATGTAATGAAAGATCCTCGGTCACCAGATCTCAGTCCAATTGAGAATGTTTGGGCAGAGTAAAATGCACAATGACAGAAAACTGGCCAGACACCTCACCCAACTCGCAAGCTGCTCTGTGGGACATAATTCTTAACGCTTGGGAAGAACTTGTTAGGAGTGAAGGCTATTTTAGACGTCTAGTAGACTCTAAGCCAAGACGCCTTACTTCAGTAATGGAGTCAAATGGTAACTGGACTCCGTACTAAAAACCCTCGTACGTAATCAGTCCTTTTCAGGAATACATCTATATACTAAAAAATTTTGTTTGTTTAATGTTTTTAGGGCCAAGAAAACAAAACAATTCCTGAATGTAAATATATATAAGACCAAGTTCTTACTTCGGATTTGAACCTCTGTTCCACTGGGAAGTTTACACACTGGGTCACGACACTAATGAAAACTGTAGCTATAAGAATGCAACAGTTGGATATTAGTTGTAAGATATCACATGATGGCACTGCAACCAAATAATAAGAATGCAATATGTCCTGATGGCTATTGTTTACTCAACGTAGAGAACTGATATATTTGATAACTGTGTAAAAATAACAATTCTGATACTAAGAAATGAAGTTTCTTTCACACGTTCTAATGTGGATCATACAATTTAGGTGGACAAGTTTACTGACTCATTTACAGTCAAACAGGAAGGAAAGAAAATGACTTTGATGTAGAAATATCATGAGTACAGATATTCAAGTATTATATTTTAAAACACTATATTGCTACATTATGTTTTGATGATTTCTATTACTTATGAATGTTGTTCTGCATGTTATTAAAATATAAGTATTGGTAGGGAAGAGGAGTCTCTATCTGTTCTACTGATTCATTTATGTAATAACTATAGTCACTATGATAAAGAAGTGTAAGGTTGTTTAGGGCCTAATAGCATATTATTCAAAACAAATATGCAGTTTTCTTCCAGTGGAACTTTTTTTTTTTTTCATCATTAAAATTTATGCGTGTCTTGTCAAAAAATTGTATTTAACTATCTCATAGCTCATGCTGAGTAAATAGTATCTTAACACTAACATAATGTGAGAGGAAATATCAGTTGTGTACAAATTTATTAATTTTTTTCCTTATTATATGGCTTTACTTAACAATTGCATTTTCTCAAAAATGAAATAAAAATAAGTACTGTTATATTGATTATTCGTTCCAACTCTGAGATGTAGACCAGCACATCCTGCGATATTTACATATATTACATAAAATATGCCATAATTTTAATTGTCGTGTTAGTTAACAGACAACCATATTGTAAATAGACTTAAAACATAATTATATTGACATATTATCAGTGTATGTCCACACTTCCAGTGGCGGCTCGTGGGTTGTTGCCAGGTGAGGCTGCAGATAGTCCAAACTGGACAGGTTGAGTGCTAGTAGACGCTATAACCGCTGACACGCTGGTATGTAGGTGCAGCATTTTACTGAGTGATCGTAAACGAATCAGTAGCGAGTACATCTTTTATTACCATTGGTATACTGTACGTTCATCAGAAGAGTACAGTGCTGACTACCTGCAGCCCCACCTGAAAACAACTCAGGGGCCGCCAGTGCACACTTCTTTGGCGTCCCTCTACAGCCTAACACATTTCTTAGTGCCTTATGAGTATCTACGACAGTGCAATGCAGTACTACTTTTTTAATTATCAAAATAGCTGATAGCAATAAGTGTAGGTCTTGTGGCCTATCTTTAGAGGTACGAGCTCGTCGTTTAAAAATGTTTACTTCATTAAGGCACAAAGAGAAGTGTTAGACTGTAGAGAGATGCCAAAGTAGTGTGGACATACACTAATAAAATGTCAATGTAAATATACACATTGTGTAAAGTCTATTTTCACTAAGTGTGCTAGTTGACTAACACGACCATTAAAAATGTGACACATTTTACTTAACATATGTAAATATTGCAGGATGTGCTAGTCTTCTATATAAAATGCATAATATTACTTATGCGTTTGGATAAAAATTCATTTAAAATTAGCTCTATATGTAAAGTAACAATTTAAAATTAAGTTATTATATATGTGCGTGTGTGTAAACACACACCTAAAACGAAATGTTGTATATAACATAAGCACTATTATCGTGAAACACGTCACAAACAAAATTGATATTATATGACTTAAACAAACCAAGAAATGTCTGCCTAAATATACTTCACTTGCATAATTTAGAAACTAAGCAATCCATTTCATTAATATATATAATATACTTGAACGAACAATGTTCAAAAGGTAAGGGCGCAATTATGGAACTTGTGATCAGAGCAAGTGAATAAGGCGTTTCATCAATGAACTTGAGTGTTTAAAGTGTTATTGAACTTCTTTGTTTTCTAACGTAATCTAATCAACTTTGTAAATATTTACAAAAATTCTTACGTTATTCGTTTGTATGTTTTATAACAAAGGTATACACATCACAATTTTCTTTACTTATCTGGCATCAGCACCCGTTATCGCGTAATTTTTTGCGTATGAAGATATCTGCTTTGCATATCAAGGGGGTTCCTAGTTTACGGTTAAGCATTGCTGGACGTTTTCATGGTTGGTTTAAATGATTAAGTCACAATGAAAGAAACACGCAACCTTGAAGGTGACATATAATGTTTATTTTATTTGTCAAAGAGGTCCTATCAAATAATAGTTATTAAAATTGACATTCCAAACATCTACCTTTATCAACTTTTAATGTTAATGTTCTAATCACATTTTACACAAATAATCATCATTTCACTTGAAGCTAACACGTGCGGTGTAGTGTTAATCTTGAATAATGTTATAAGTTATGATTAATCATTGGTATTTGATTCAGACTATTATGTTGCAAATAAGGATATCTGAACATTACATAAAAATATAACAATGGTATTTAGAACAGTCTTGAATCTTCAGCACCGATAACTTATTTTTGGGCATGAATGCAACATGCTGTAGTAAATTATGCAAAATGCATGATTTTTATTGAAAGAATATATATATATATTTATTTGTTTATTTATGTTGAACGGCTCACAATATCACCGTCTACTACGAACTGCTTGACATGATCGGTTTTTTATTGTTTACTATTTATAACGATTTTAATGTCATATAGTACGTCATAAGTTTGGTGTAAGTATTTAACGGAACTAACTTCCTTTACCTAGAATCTTAAATATTCTGTGCTTCATAATATTACATTGTAAAAGACAAACGACGCAGGTGACATTTGTTTTCTTGTATTATTAAACAATTAAAATGCCAGTGTGAACAATCGATAATTGGTAATGTTCTTATGACTATTAGTAATTTACAATTCAAAAATACTGTGATGGTTTAAAGTTAAGTCTCTTTGGTTCCTTTGTTTTAAATAAATATTCTGTTAATAATTTGGTCTTATCTGAATACCACAAGGATATCTTATATTCGCAAACTTATGACCATTACCTTCGGCTTTTATTAACGTAATAAGTAGGACTAAACTTGACTTTATATGTATTTATGGTTTTTGATAATTACGAATGAAATACGTGATATATATTTATTTCATTTTGAACATTGTCGTTCATAATACATTGTTTTTGTGGGGAAAAACTTAAAAAATTCTATTCCTTCGACGGGATTCGAACCTGCGTCTCAATAACTGTACAAGAGTGTCGTGAGGAGCTCGTCGGGTTGTTGCGATTTCGATGTGTGCCTCTGTATGCTGCCAAAGATACCCTAAGTGGGACTTAGACAAATTTCTGGCCTGTAGAGAGAGAACATTTTTCGTGTGGCCGAGTGTACAATATTTAGGTATTACATTTAAAGAATTTTACTATTTTTTTACAGTCAAATTCCTTCTTCTGTTTAACAAACAAACAGCTTTGTTGTTGATGGTAGTTTGTGTGAAATTTTATTGTTATGTTGAATGAATTTCCAAATTACGTAATGTTCTCAGCAAAAGTGTAAAAATTTAAGCAAACCTACTCGGTGCATTGTAATTATACTTCACAGAAGTTGTGTTGTTTCACATTGATGAAAATGGCTTGCCACAACCTTCAAGTACTGTACTGGTGTGCACATATATGTGAATATGTATGGATTTTTTTATCTCAGCGTATGTTACAACTCAAGTAAAATACTTACGAGACATGTAATTAAAGTGCCAACATTAAAATATTTGAAAGTTTATGCCCTGTGTAACTTGAATTCATTTTTTTTTCACCCCATTATCAGCTTCTATGATGGTCAAAAATAAATCATTGGTTTTGATTTAATAATAGCAAGCAGGAACTGTGTTTATTTTTAAATGTTGTGTGTCTTTGACAGATGCAATATGTAGTAAAACTTCAATGTTGTTGGAAATATTAAAACAATTTTTGTAATTAATTTTTTTTTTTGCATCAATGTTGCAAAAATTTTCATTTACTCCGAAGTTTATTGTAAATAAGTTGACCATGCCAAAAGTAAGTGGAAAGTAACTCGGTGCATACGTGACGGAAAGAATGTGAGAGCTAAAAGACAATGCCAAACATATGATATTCAGTATACCGTAATTGGGAGTTGTAGAATTAGCATAAAGTAGCCAGGCAACTTTGAATTAGTACATTTGAAGTATACCAGTTCTTCTTAGAAATCTGAAACAATGTAGTAATTTATATTCTACAGATGTAAAGATTTTCGCTCATAAATTATTTTTGTTACTAGATATCTTTTACAGGGCCTTTCTGAGAAAGGTCTCACAAATTCACCGGACTGGTAGAATTGTTTCCGTTCAATTTTGACTTCTTAAATACACAAAAATAGGTTTAGAATAGTCAAGCCTCTTCAATACAAACCTGAAGGGACCCAAAATTTTAGCTCTTTGTAATAATGACGTTTGTATTAACAGGTGTTCACTAAAATCTTAAAAAGTTTATAAAATTTTTTTACTCTGTTTATCCACACAAATCAAATAGTCTTTTCACCACAATGACTTCCTTTTACTTGAGTACTTGATATTGCATGGTTTAACGTATAAACAAAATTTTTACTAAACGTTAAAGCAATTATTTATTTCTTACCAATTCGAAGGGTATTAAAAATCACTTTGTATTAACGAGGTTCCACATTTTTCATGCTAATCTGGCTTCTGTTCTCTTCTCATAAAAATAACAAGTTCTTAAAAAGAAATGCAGTACACCAATCCCTCGCCTAGTACAACAAGTCATGCAATCTGGAAAATTGCTCCTATGTAATATAAAAAATGGGTGATTTTTTTGTGTGCTGGAAATTGCAGAAATAGATATGTCATTAAATCAGTATAAAAAAACCTATTTGAAGAAACTGTCAGTTTATAACTTACCTTAATTACATTAAATGTGATTGCTTTTCTCGGAAATGTAAACATCCAGAAAAGGGTGAGTTTGTCAGCGGTCCGCAGTGGGCCGAAGCCTGTTGACATTAAAAGCATAGGACTTACTCCTGCTCACTGTTGTGTGTCTCAACACTCTGCAAGACGTGTTATTATTCATTTCCAAACCCTCATCAAAATAAGAGTACAGTCTGGATTTTTTTCTTTTCTGGTTAAGACATTTTTGTAAACTTCACACACTCGCTTCATTCCTTGTATTACCACAATTCATTTTTCTTCCTTTAGTATTATTTTTAGGCAACCTAAAGTGTGACCAATATACGTATTCCCTTCCAGAGGCGTATCTAGGGTATGGCAGGTAGGGCTTAAGCCATGGGCGCCATCTCAGAAGGGGCGCCGTTTGCACTGATGATTTTTTTTTTTCTGTTTTTAATTTTTATCAAATATAAAAAAATTTGATTCACAGAAACCTTAAAGAGATACATTAATGTAACCCATTGCATATGTGTTTGTTGGATTACTGATACTGCAAGGGACTGAACAGACCAGCGCAGCCTAACCCTCCCCTCCCTCGTTCTCGTTGCTTCCCGTTCCCGCTGCGCTGGTCTGTTCAGTTTACCTCATGTTTGTTGGCCATTGCCGGACAGACCCAACATTCAACTGTTGTTCTTATTCAATGAATCTAAACTGTAGTGTTGTCTAGTGTTGTGACCAGTGAGTTTTGTTTCGTTGTGGTCAAACAGAAACATGTACGTCATTAAGATCGTAGGGTGGGTTGTTTGTACACTTGTCCTATTACAATGACACAAACGTACGAATATTTGTTTCGTATTCGTAATAATTTGGTTTTTAAAAAAAGAAAAAAGAAGGTAAAAAATATATTCTATGTAAATTTGATGTACCTGATTCCGTTGTTGGTCACGTAAACATAAATTGACGAACAATGACCACTGTTTAAAAGGTTGTAAATAATTAAGTTTTAATGCTATGGAACCTGAATCTCTTTGTAGTATTCTCTTCTTGTTTTTTATCAGCTGATCAGAATTCATTTTCATTTTCATGACAGTGTTACGCATCAAGATATCATTTGCCAATTAAAATTGACATTATATATAAATACTGCGGAAAATACAGTTCTTCAGTAAGCTTGAAAACCTACATATTTTTGTGCGTAAAATGGATAACACAACAATAATTAAGAAATACGAATAATTAACTGTAATTTAATTTAATGCTATTTATAAATTAATACTTGGTCTCTTGATTCAATACAGTGTCCAATTGACAAAGAATTTGTGTTTTGAAAGCCATGAAAGCATTTAATCTCAGATCCATTGGAGTTTGGAAGAAATAATTTATTATTATAAATTGTCTCACTGTCTGCAGCTGGTTGCCGTCGCTTCAGTAGTGTAGTCGGTTATGTGCCGGTTTAGGGTGAATAGGGTGCGAGAAGTCTTAACGAATCTTGGCTTGTGCATTTGTTATGTTATCCCTTCACCTAGTTCGTTTCTGCAGTGAAAATCTAACAATGCAAGAAAATTATTTTAAAAAATAACCTTTCCTGGTTCAGTTGTCTCAATTTACGATTAATCCAGTGAAAAAAGTTATAAACCTTAAGTACTTAGAAATATAATAATTAAATTCTACCACTCTCCAATAGTGTTAATAATCTAGAGCCAGTGATTTCTGGTGAAAAGAATTCTGCAACAACTTGTTTCAATGCCTTACGTGCAAACTTGCAGCTCTGGTCCGTGGTTATTGGCAGAATACAATAGAGTACAGGCGTGGCTCATTTGACTGTACCAACCAGAACAATGTTGCCGCGACACCACAAGTCTATGATTTGCATGTAGGACCCCGAGATTCCGAAAGTTAAAAACATCCAATCACTAGCCGTGAAGCAGAGAAACAGATATACACATAAGGCATTGAAACAAACTGTTGCAGAATTCTTTTCACCAAAATCTCTGGCTCTATTTATGATGCGATTAAGCATTAAGGATGTTTCAATGGGTAAAATGCATTATTGTTTATTTGTTTGGAATTATGCTAGTGTTGTAGACAACACTTGTGATAGTAATTTTCTCGCACAAATTATTTTTAGCATACATAGTTTTCCTGTAATAACATGCTAAAGTCGAAGTTTTAATTTTATGTGAGCATGATTTAGTGAAAAGCTTATTCACATATTAAAACGGAATAGTTCACAGTAAAACTACAGGCACTGTTGTACATGCTAAAAACAAATTAAAACTCAGAACAATATTTTTTTTATTCGTAAGAAATTTCTAAAATTTCAAGGAAATTTTCTAAAGTCGAGTAATTTTTTCAGGTTCAAAAATACTATTGTTGTAATTTTATAAACTGATTTCATCAAAAACTTAAGTATATAGTTAATGACATAAAGTATGCTTTTGTACACATTTTTAATTTATTAGACATTAATTTAATTTGTAACTTAGAGAGAATCTTATAATATGAGAAGATAAACAAAAGCATCCTTTATGTCCTCAATTATGTCGGCGCAGCAATTTCCTTAAAGCAAAAGTTTTACAATACTGTTTCTGCAACAAGCTAGTAGTTCTCTTTAAAAAAAAAACTAAATCCTGATGCAACAGTATTCTGTGTAAGGTAGGAGGAAAAAAAGGGGGGGAGGCGCTATTTTAGCACTTGCCATAGGCTACACTGTAGCTAGATACGCCACTGTTCCCTTCATGAGTGTATGCTTGCCATAACACTAGTTTCAGTTTGCTCTCAAGAGAGTTCACTTTGCCATTTCTGCACTGAATAAATGGAACACGCCACGGAAACTGGCTGTAGCTCTTCGCTAGAAAGCCATGTTGATACCACATACATGGCTACATAACTGTTGTTTTTCAAGTCACTCCAGGATTGCATGTGTGCTGCGTCTGGGCAGGGGTAGGCAAATAAACAAACACAGCTTCTTACTAACTTCGTGCGACTAACATTGCGTGACCGTTTCATGTTAATAGAAATTTAACCTCATCTTAAATGAAACTTGGACAGTAAAATTATTGTCTGTGTAGTTAAATTCACCAGCTTGAGGTCTTGCTAAATGAGTGATGGGTGTGCTGTATTTCATTACATAATTGTTGCATAATTTTTTTTCACTAAAATCCTTTTTGAAAAACTGGAGTGCAACCATTGTGAGATTAAAATTTTTAAGTTATAGTGAAATTGATAGAAATAAAATTATTTACTCCATAATATTTTATTTTGTGTACGTTTAGTATCAGTAAAGGTAATATTAGTGTTAAGAAATATGTATAAATGTGTAAACAAACAGCGAGTTAGCCATGCCGTATTTCAGCCAAGTTATTAACACAAATAAGTTGAACACCTGTAATTTCACTTTCACAGGCATGAACAAGAGACAGAAATACACGTTGGTTGTTTTAATCTTGATTATTTTTTTCTAGAGGTTGTCCGTATCAGCTTTGTTTAAAATAGACATCTGCGCTTGAATCTGCCAGTGTGTTAGTAGATCCTTTTCATAGCACATCTTTATTCTCCATGGTCCAAAGCATTTGCAATGCCAATGTAACTTTTTAAAAACAATTTCAAGTGATGATTTCCACATCAATTCGTATAATAACATAGCCAGAACTAGTTAATTTGTTTTTTCAAACATCATAACTGGCATAGAAGTGGTGTGTCATGAGAAAAGGAAGTAAATTAGACAACAGGACGTTCCAAGGTTTTTTTTCCATAGTCTCTTTTTATCTTGTTGGAGGGCTGCTGTGTGTAGACCAGACCAGCTAAACAAAAACAAAAAAAAATTTAGTAAACCAGCACTGTGCAAGATGGGGAGGAGGGAAAAACCACTATTGTTGTACGTATTTCCTTTCAAAGTTTTCTTTTGCGCTTTCTATTCGCTCCACCCATGTGCCTGTCTCTCATGGTCAGGAGCAGAACGTAGGAGATTCAAAGTTATAAAAATAGCCTAAGAAGTTTTACTCTCTGTTTTGTTGGTGTCCTCTGTCATTGCCTACATTATTATTACAGGCCCTATTTATGTGCTCTGTGCACAGGCTGCTGCCCCTGTCTCACCTCTGTACTTTTCTCACTGTTTGGCGATTGTTTATGTTTTTTTCACACTCTTCATTCTAGGGGATACTTGTGATGACTTTTTGAAAGCTTCAATTAAAATAAGGTTAAATGTTAGTAAATTTCAGAGTTTTGTGAACAAGTTGGCATGCCTACATATAGTAAATTTCAGAGTTTTGTGAACAAGTTGGCATGCCTACATGTTTCATTTCCTATGCTTTTAAATACTACAGAGAAGCATACTGTAACAACTATTCTTGGAACTACGCCATAGGACCACTTCTCAAAGTGTGTTGTCCCGGCCTGTAGTAATAGCGTAGGTAACATCTATCGTCTGCACAGACTACCTACACCCTGCTCCAAAAACTTAGCTTTGCGATTATTTAATGATAAAAAGTTTTTTCCCAGTTTACTTAACTGAAAAAATACATGCGAAAATTATGGGATGGCGACGAATATGCGATATTACAATTATTTTGGTATGTTTAGGAAACGTGCTTATATAAGCTGCATTAAAAATTTTTCTGTTAAGTTCATGAAATGTTAAGTACAAGTCACAATTAATTTGTACCCCTGTAAATACTGCCATGCTTCCCCACACTATTGTGCAGGCCAACCAACATGGCATTGAGCAAATAGAGCAATGTCAAACCAATTTCAGTCGACCTAACGTATCCGCAGTATTTTATTCATGAAAATCCGTGGATGCGCGAAAACTGCTTTTGTTGAAGACAATTAAATAACCTACTTAAATCACTATATACAATTTTTGGAATTCTCTTACCCCCAACCTCAAACACTACTATATTTGTGCGGATGCAGATTGCCAATATGTTCAAAAAGTGCCCCATAACATTTAAATATCCTAAAAATTGCAAGTAATGTGTGCAGTGCAGCACATACATATTTCATATAGCTGCAGCCACACTGCAAGTGATTTGGCAGCAGCACTTGGCGAGCTAGGTGATCAGCTACCGCTGACTTATAATCACACCATGGCATGATGCGCCACGCTCTCTCTCTCTCTCTCTCTCCACCCTTGCCTTCATTCCCTAGAATGTGTGGTGGGAATGTGTTGATCAATTGACATTTAATAACACTATTTCTCATGTGTAATGCGTACTTTGTCAAACAAGCATAAATAACGGTGGAACTAGCACCACGACAACTATAAAGGCATGATTGTTTTTCAAATTGTCAACACTTCTTGTTTGTTTGACGTGCATGTAAATTACAGAAAAGATACGTGTTATCAACATAAACATAATTTTTCCCCCTCCTGTTTTCAGTGCTTTACTAACAAGTGATGTTATTTCTGCTTTATTTTGTAACACAGGAATGCTACGCTTATTTTTTTCTGTATCTGCGGCTTATTTCTGCAACACACATTTTGTCTTTTAGTAATAATAGCATGCTGCTTTAATTTTGAAAATGGAAAAGACATTCAGTCTATACCAGTTACCAGACTGTAGTATGTCGAGCAGTATATGCACAGAATGATTAACTCACAAGAGTGGATCCTAGTGGCAATAACAACAAACACTCAAAAAATACAAACGGATTTCAGTTATATAGTCTGTTTATTACATGTTCCTCAGGTGTTATTTCAAGCTTATCTACAACTCTACACAGACTTTTTGGTCTGTGGCATATTACAAACGACCTAAACTTAATCACCCTTATTGACACCTGCGTAGGCAAATGCTTATTCTTCAACCATGTGATGTCTTCCCTAGATTCCCAAAGTGGCCTTGAGCACTTGTACACTGGGTTGAAGAAATCCGAAGTTAGTACAGCCCTGTTTATACTGCCTAAAACATTATGGCACTGCATGAGGGTTGTCTGTATGCAATGCTTTAGTGCAATCTATTTTAAAAAATATGTCATATCTGTCAATATCATAATCAATGATAGTTGTTCTGCTGCATGACCTCAGTCTTAGAGATATTTTCTTCTTTTATCTTTTGTGCCAGTCACATTGCTCCCTTAGTGCCTTCTCACTGCCTCCCTTGACTGTGGGCGTTGCCCTAACTCCTGCCGCCCTGATCACAGCACACCAGCTGGGTCGCTTAGAAGGGCTGCACCTTGATGCAGGTGTGTTGGGGTAACCCCTCGGCAAGGTCGCAGGGGTAGGGCGACAGATTGCTTACCCTGGAAGACCAAGCTGCCTCCGGGGTGACATTTGCCGTCTCCCTCGTCGGACTCTGCCCACCTCGCAGTGACGTGTAGTGTGGGAAACTTGTAGGCTGAGTTCCCACAACCAGTGTAACCGAAGGTGGATAGGAGAAAGGTGCAACAATGGGAGTGTTGATGCCTCGGACAGGAGAGCATGCAGGTGCCAAGGTCGAGAGTTGTGTCGGTGGGTTGACACTAGGCGCGGTTGGGGTTTAGATGGGAGCTGAGGTGGAGGATGGGGTGAGGAGAAAAGCGGATCCACCTGGTGACTGAAATGCCAGCCGAACAATGGCGTGGCCGTTGAATGGGGTACCATGACGTGCAACGGTGGGAACTTCCCTCTGGATCCAGTACACCCCTGTCTTAGGATCCCAAACCTCCATTGCTCTCTGAACAAGTTTGGCTTGCTCGTGCCTGGCTCTTAACTTCCTACCGGTTCTCTTTGGCATTACCTGACAGTGGCTCGGATAAGTGAAGAAGCAGTATAGTTGATAGAAAGATGGTATAGATCATTCAGTGAGCACTAAAGATTTAACCTTTGAAAAAAATCACTAGCCGTTAGTGCCTATAAGTCAATATTAACAACAGTTATATTATTGTTTGTATGGTTGGTAGCAAATCATTGCATATTGCTCCAGTATTTTCTTACTTTACTACAGTATTACTGAAAGAACGTCAAATGTGAACATCCTCTCTTTATTTAATATACTTCAAGATATTTAATTATGATCTTATTGACATACCTACTGAATGTATAATTTTACTTAATTAGAACCAGCACAAAATGACGTAACCGAACCGATTGTCGTTGGCACGTGCCGCTAGTGCTTCGTGCCACAGAGGTAGTTTAAAATTCTACCAACAGATGGCATTAAAAGTTAGGTTTTCGCCGCTTCACTTGGAAGCAAACTCAGTCTTTGAGTGTGTTTGTCTGTTGTGTAATAAATATGAGTTTCTGATAAACATATTCAAAAGTATCAGAAGTGACAGTTTATGAGTATCATTGTTAATGATGTGAGGTCATTAGTAATCTGTAAATTATGTTTTATGATCCCCAGCCTGAGTATCTGGAAATAGAAACAGTGTATTTTTTTAATGTTTCGCACATAAGAAAATACGTTATTTATTGTTTTTGTTACGTGCGTTATCATCGTTCATGGCAACGGAACTTGAATTCTTGAATTTTTTGTGTCGTGTGTGTTTTTATTTGCTGTTTTGAATTAAAATTTTATATACTATGCACACATTTACGAGATTCGTAATAGCAATAGTGTGTGTTGTATCAATTAGTGTAGATGCAGAGAAATCAGTGTTATAAGACGTTAACTCGCAGGTTACTATTGAGTGTAGCATAGATTCTGCACCCGTGCATTTAATGAGTAGATATCGTAGCTAACATTTATCGGAGCAGTGTAATTTAATGTAAACATTGTACAAGCCTATATAAATTATAGCACATGGCAGTGTTTACGTTTACATGCAGCTAGAAGTTACAAACTGGAAAAAAAAAAAAAAAAAGAAAGAAATTAATGAGGGCTTTTTTGAGTGCTCACTTTATTCCAAATCACATATACCCAGTGTCCCTTCAAATCGCCGGTATGGCATGAAAAGCCAAGATATAGCAGAACTATTGTTGTAGCTGGGCAGACGGACTTGTATAGGAGTGCTAGAAGTGCGTCTCAGCACGTCCTTAAGCCTTTTCAAGTCTCCCAGTTGAGTCAAAGCCCTTCACTTCTCGGGAAGAGCACAATTCAATCATTCTGCCTCAAGAGAGTGTTAAGGAAAAAGCCTGGGAGGCACGCAGCTTACGCCTTCTTCCAAGCATTGGAATTACTTAAGATGAACAGAAAAACTATCTCCCGGGGCAATCCTAAAGGATGCGGGGTCGCAAGAGTCTTTGGAGTAAAATGTAGTCCCGTTTGCTAGCAATGGTTAGGAAAGGTGTAGCAATTAAAGAAAAGGAAGGCTTTGGTAACTACGTAGCTTATTGGCAATAGCCCACAATGGAAGTAGAAACACTGTACCTAATAGCCTGAAGAGCATATAGGAATAAAGCCGAAGACCACCAGTTCCCATGGGGAGAGTCGTTGATGCAAGTAGTGACATCTTGGGAAGCAGCTCGTAATCGGGCGCTTGTCTTCCTAGCTTGGAGCTGCAGCTTGAACTGTGGAGGTAGATAGATCTACTGCAGCAGAGCTGAAGCTTCAATATTAGCAGGTAATCTGCTACTGTAGCGAGTTGCAACTGAGTCGCTGACTGGATGACAGCTGGCTCTTCTAGAAGGGGTCCGGCCGTCGCTGATCTTCCAAGCCTGGAGCTGTAGGTGTGTTGCAGCTGAACTGTGACTGAATGGCGAATAAATAGCCACATAGCTTCGGTGGCTCGTGCTCCCTCTTTTATACTCTTTTTGGCATGGTCTGCAGTGATTGGTCTGCCAGTCGCCTAATGAGGGAAGGCCGGATGCAAGGGGTGGTTCCTCCCTCTCTTATTGTCTTCCTGTGCGCTGGGGCGTGCTTACAGATGGCGAAACGTCTCGTAGAAATATTACCTTTAGAATCCTTGCCCTGGGTTTAGAGAGTGAAGGACGGTTAAGGAAGGGTTAGGTAGGGATTTCAAAATATGGTTGGCGTCAGAGTAGAGTGCACTGACATGTGTGGGAGTTGTTAGGGTTCACGGGATTAACGTAAGGTGCAGGAAAATGTAACAGGCAGGATGAGGCGGCTGCTTCACAGCATTGGATGCTGTGAGTATGTGTCAACCTAAAGGAGCTGCATAGAGACAACCTGCCACGCAGCTTGCCCAGTAGGACAAGTGTTCCAGTCATTCCTTGTGGCTGGTGTTTATCCCGTCCCCACACTGCCACCTTGGCAAGTAGAGTTGCCTGGCAGGCACTGAGCGTGAGTTATTTGTCGGTTGACGCTCGTTAATGACAGCTTTTCGGAGTTCTTATAAGAACTAGTGAATGATTACAGCCTGCTGTCAGCCTCTGGCATCAAGCGGACCTTTGCTGATCATCCGTCGATCTGAGCAACGCAGAGATCAGAGCAGTGCACCTTTTTACTTTTTGTTTTCTCTGACCACAAAGTATGTGGAAAGGATTGCACCTTGCTGACCTTGAGGCATCCTCCGGTGACAGGTCTTGCCTAGACCAAGTGGGGAATCGCCGGGGCTTAGTGGAACCAATTGCTAATCGCTCCGAGTGTTGAGCAGTACTCTTCGCTAGGTGAAGTTGTTCCACGTGGGGAAAGCCGATTGTGAGGCAAGCTGCCGGCATCGGCTAATGTGTTCAGTCGTACAGCCCATGACTCCTGGAACCATTTTTTACTCACAGGCATCGCGCCAGGGTGCCTAGCATTGGAAACAGCCACGAACATTTGCTAGTATTTAACCATTTCTACCGCTTTTACGTCATGAGTAGGAGTTTCTATTAACCTGCTATCCTGCCAAAGGAGGATAATCCACTTGTTATCTCAAGTAACTCATGCATTGACATATGGCCAGAAGGTGATACAAGCAATCGGACAAGGTAAGGTTCACCGGGAGGGTCCATCGGTGATTGGGAGAAGAGGCTGCATACTTCTGCTGTGTCCCTTCGCAGAAGCCATCTCCAGGAGGAAGCACTAATATTCCCAGGGCCACTCTTTTACCCAGAGTACAGTTCTGGCTAACAGTAACTTGGGCCTTGTCCCCAATACCCTCTTTTCCTCACTAGAAGTACCTCCAGTACCCTCCCGTGTCAACCCCACCTGCCACACCCAACTTGGCACCTGTTTCTCCCGCCGCAACCCAAACATCTGCTTACCTCCCACCCAACACTTTAGCCCCATCCTGAAGGTTCACCCAACCTGCCAGTTGTTTTGCCCCTCTACCTCGCCAGGACCGAATGTTTATCCAAATTCACAGAACCCAGGTCAACAAAAGGTTACTGGCATGAAAGAAGACACTATTGCTAACTCTTCTTAGAGGATATCACTTAAGGTTTCGCAGATGTTTGGCTGGAACTTGGCTCTATGAGTGAGGTAAGAGCTAGTTAGGCAGTACTTACCACATATCGTCACCAATCTTATACGGCATCAAATCTCGCTAATAAGTGTGAACTTCTGTCTCTAAAGGAAGTGTATTAACAGGATGCCTACGATCACGGAAGTCGCGGAATTTA
The DNA here is from genome assembly GCA_003012365.1 of Medauroidea extradentata. NCBI lineage: Eukaryota > Metazoa > Arthropoda > Insecta > Phasmatodea > Phasmatidae > Medauroidea > Medauroidea extradentata. Next base: position 30,729 of record PNEQ01120608.1, read on the forward strand.
ACAAGGTCTCACAGATTTTGTATGTGGTCCGTTGAGTACAGTGTATATACAAGCAGTTTTTTTTTTTGCTCACAAGATTAAACTGCACTTATTTATTTTGTAGTTCTGAAAAATGAACAAATTCTTTACTGGGATACCTGGTCCTCACTCAATTATCTACACGTGCAGAATATTATGTAATTAAGTGCTTCAAGTAAGATTTTTTTGTGGTGCAGTCTCTTGATGGACTTTGGCCTTCCTTCCACACCTTGGTTTTTCACACAATAAGAAAATTCTATTTTTTGACTGGCACATGTTAAGGCAAGTTATAGCTTTGTTTCTTTCAATTACACAGGCAAGAAAAACTGCACTGAAAGTGTTTCATCCATATGGCTTTGGAGTAACGTCAGACTTTGCTAGTGCGAACATTTCTGTTAACTGGTTTAGCCATATCAGTGTAAGAATGTACTTAACAATTAACTTGTGTGTAATGATGGAAAAATATTAGTGAATTAAACACGTTCATATCAGCACTTCTTATTTGAAAGTCAGCTGGTAATTGTGATACGTGTGACATAAGTTACCATTACCTGAATCATCTAATTCTCATCAATGCTGTTTTATTTGAAGATGGAGCAGTCCCTCTGCAGTATGTGAAAAAATGTATTTACACTAATAACCCAACGTAGCGTTGTCAACAGTGAAGGGTATCTATTACATACTCTCAGAATAATTTTGGCTGCTGGGACAGAGGCCAAATGGTCAGGTCATTCACTTCCCACCAAGGCGGTCCAGGTTCGATTCCCAACAGAGTCGGTCCCTGGGTTTTCACATGCGGGAATCGTGCCTAATGATGCTGTTGGTCTCACGTTTTCTCGTGGATCTCCCGTTTCAGCTGCGCCTTCATTTCGGAGCTGCTCCATACTCACCTCATGTTAGCCCTCATCAACGCTAAAGACCTCAATGTTAAGGGTTGACCAAAATCTCTTGCGCTAATTTTTTGCTCTGGAAGAACTTGTCTATAGCCTATGTTGTGATTGCGTATTTAAAACATGCTGCGACTTATTTGCCATGTATGCCTAAGTGGCACAATTTATGTTTAGAGTTTTATCAGAGACTAGCAAAACGCCAGGAAAATGTCGCTTACAGGACGTGTGGGTTGAAAGTGAAGAATGAAATACTGAGTTTTTGTAAATAGTTCAGTATTGCAACTGTAATGATAGTAGAAAGTAGTTATTACGCACAAATACATACGTCATCTAAATTTTTTTGTTCCAATAGTCACTGAAAAAGTCACAGAATTTTGTTGAATGTATTGGGTAGACACCAAGTTTTAGTTTTCTACTTTACATTGTAGTCATACTTGCTGGTATCTTATTCTAACAGTGTTCTAAATCAAGACAGATTTTTAAATTATGAGTTAAATTTTTAGTATCATTACGAACAAGAAGCAACTAAAATGAATGAGTGCTAGGGAAATTACTGTATTCTTACAATAATAGGCTATTTGTACTGACGAGCTCGTAGGTCCCACTGTGAGAAAAGCCATCTGACCAGCTGAGGGTGCTGGGGAAATGGAAAAATGAGAAAGGTGATAACAATGACTCAGTGTATGAGTCGGACAGGATGTGGGTGGTAAGGTTAGGGGAATAAGCCGACTAGCAGGAGAGCTGAAACGAGATGGCTGGTGGGGAAAGGGTACACAGCGGAAGTCATGGGGAAAACCCCTCGGATGTTGATGGTGATGATCTCTGGGTTGACAGGCTGACGACCACAGGGCAGGCTACGTTACCAGTTTGTTCTAGCACCCTTCAAGGATATATTTTCCAGGTGAACTGTCACGGCCAATCTCCACGCCACAACACAATTGAGATTAAATCACACTAAGTGTCACTAGGGATAGGGTGAGCAACTATTACTTAATTGAAATATGGGGATAATTTATGTAGTTTACTCACCACAAGAAGCAAAATAACTGGACTGCGCTGAAGGCCAGTACTAGTGGAGCGGATATGGCTGTGCTGCTAATGGTGGGACTTACAGTATTAAGCTAAGCTTCTGGACATGGCAGCTGGCAGGAGGTGAGGAGGTCAAAAACAATAAAAAGATTCTTGTAAATAAAAACGTAACTGTTGTAAAGTAGAAATTATTAGCACCAAACTGGTGAAGGACCCAGGAATAGACTGATACGTCTATCTCCTCTCAGCGTTGCACTCAGACTGACTCCAGTGGCACTAGCAACGCCAAGCTAATTCCGCGAGAGAGTCTGCCTGTGTTGCACAAAGTAGTCTATACACATAAACACTTAATAAAACATACATAAAAGTTACATAGGACCAATCAGCACTGGAAAAATATTAAAAGCATAAATAAAACATTATTATCCTTCAGAACAACACGAACACACAAAGTATCTAATTTCTGACACAGGATCCAGAAAACCGAACCGCCCACGGCGGTAGGTAATAAATAACTCTAAAAACCCAGCAAAGAAATTGTCAGTACTAGGAAAACTTCTTTGAAATTTGAGCTCAACTGAACGTCTTTTAAAACAAGCTAATGTCCAACGAAAGGTTTATTTGTTTATTTATTTATTTATTTATCTATTTATTTATTTAAAGAAAGTAGCTAGCTCATGCTACAAAATTCATCTTTCCTGCAATTAAGCTCATTTTGAGCTCTTTTTGTAAACTGTTAGCAATAGTTGAATACTGGTCTTAAATTTTCAAGAATCATCTATAGACTAGCATTACCAAAAATTAATTTTCAATGTTAACGGGCACAGTTTATTTAAGTTGAATTAATTATTAAGCTCAGCATATATTGTCACAACGCTAATTTCCGGGCATTTATTATTTTTTGTTTTTATCTTCTCATCCATACTCAAAATAGGTGGTAAAGTTATTTTGGTTTGTAATTTTAAAGAGTATTCTGTTCTTGGGAAGTCTTTGCTTTACATTGAGGGTCGTGGAAATCTAGAATGTTCTCTGACAGTCTCTCATGAGTTTTTTTATAGTTCACTGTTCCTGGTAGCCTGCAGAGTTTGTTGCCACTGCAGTGCTAGAGTAGATTCCTTTGCAGGCAGTGTCCTGGTAGTGTGTGCAGGCCGATGGCCTTGTGTTAGGTTGTATGCAGGTGTGGGGTGTGGTGATGGATGTTTCGGTGTCGCCGGGCGGTTGTGTGCTGTGGGTCCCTTTGGTACTTCCGGGGGCACTGGACGCCTCTGTCAACACTCCCCCACTCCCCTGTCCCACATTAACAGCTGTAGTAGGGCAGACGCACGGAGAAGAAGTGCACTACAGCACATTTCTGTCGTTCTGCTCTCGGACAGTCCCCCCGCCCGTGACGTCAAACGTCGCTGACGAGTGAATGCCCTGTGGGACAGAGAGGGTAGATGTTGTGCTGATCTGGAATGGTCGCTGCTGACCATTCCAGGAAGGTAAAAATCATGGAAGGTTCTCAAAGGCGCAACCAGTAGTTATAAATACCTGCCGGCCATGTTTTGGCGGACTTCTTTTGTGAGATTTCTTTTCGTTGAGGACTTCTTTCGTGTTGAGTTTTTTGGAAGACTTTTATGATTAGGACTTAGGCAAACATGGCGATGCCCCGATGGGCGAGGCGACGGCCTAAGGGTTCGGGCTGCCAGATGGCAGGAGTTTAAGGTAAGTTTAGTTCGTTAGTTTTTTTATTACTATTATTTTTAATTTCTGGTTAAGAAGACTTCGTAGCCCTGAGATGGATGAGACTTCGCTGGACAGGAACATCAAAATTATAAGTATCTTTACTTGTTATTATTTTATTATTAATTATTATTAATTCCCTTTTTTAACTTTAGTGTTCTGTTTTTATTTTAATAGTCGTGGATACGTTGAACGTGTATTTGTTGTTGGCCAGTACAATCACTGTTTATTAAATGTTTAAGTGTAATGTAATAACCTCGGGATTGTTTTTTAATGCCAGAAACTACTTTACTGTGCAGTATCATTTCTTAATGTAATACCATCACATCATAATAACAATAATGTAATTTATTTTTGCATAACATTTTATTTGAATCTTTTGTAATAAACTCCAATTATTTGAATCCATTCTTTCATTTCAAGTAGTGGAACTGTAGTCCACTTAACATTAATTGATAGCCCCTATTGCAGAACATGTATCTTGATTTATTTACTCTATTAATAGAAGATTATGGTGACAAGCACAAGTGCAATGCAAGATAGGAGACGCGACCCGTATTGGGACTTAGTCTATGTTCGATCTTTCTGTACCCCTCGCAATAGATAGTTTGCGAAGTGGAAATTATTATTTTGTTTCAGTTAGTTTGTTGTGCTCTACCATACATTAATACTGTATGTAACTAGGCTACAAGGTGGAAATCCTGTCTTTAAAGTGTTTGTTTGATTTTATTTTACCTAAGGAGCTACGTATAGTATGTGTTTATACCCCCATTACTGTTTTTATAATTACAAAGTTTATTTTTTCTTTATTGTTTATCGCTATGGTTCAGTCAAATGCTTGTTTTATTTACTTGTGATGTTTATTTGCTTTCCACCTCGTAGGATTGCATAGCTTAATAATTCAGATATACTTTCATCCCCCAGTTTACGTCTCATTTTACAGTCAACACTTTAGCTACAAACAATGAGTAACATAACTAGCAACGCAATGACACTGGCTGCCTCCACATCTATTTAACTATGTATTTTTACTTTATTTATTTTACTACGCCCAGCCCCGTGACAATATATTTCATCAGAAATTAATATTTGAAGCTACAATTCTCAAATATTTTCCTTTGCTATTTTTCTTCCTAATGTCAAGATTTTGAAAAGGGCACAGTTTACCTTCAGCTGCCTATACTTTGGTTTGTGTTTCAAGACAACTGAAAAAATGTACATCCATGCTGAAAATACATTTTGTAAATTTGATTTGTAGTTTGGGGGCAAAGTTTAAAAAGAAAACTTTGATAGTTTGGTATGGTACCTATTCCAAATCTTAAGTAGTGTTAGTAGCAATTTTAGTGTTACATAAATGAGCCACATAAATATTTTAAATTAATTTTTAATGTGTGAATATTATTTATTATTTTTTTGTTTAAACATCACAATATTAACATACGACACAGATGTGTAAGCAATGAATAATAGTTTAGCGTATTCCAATTGCAAAGAAATGCACTATTTTTCATTGTTACACAATTTTAGTTCCCAAAGGAACGGTGCTACACGGATTTATATTTGTGGGCCTTGGTTTTCTAACATTAGCTATAAGCATGTCATATGTTCTGATAAAAAAACTAGGCCAATCGTATGCTCACATATAAATAGTATTGGCCAGATGTACAAGACAACAGGGCTAAGAGAGGATGTGGCAGAAGAGAGAGGGAGAGAGTAGGCCATAATATTTTGTGCACCTCTGAAATGCTTTGTGTCTGGCCTTCAAACTTCCAACAAGTACCCTCTTCTCCTTTGTGATCAAGCTCTTTGTAACATGCCATGTGTGTACACACAAGCGTGTTCTCTCCTGCCTTTCGGCAGCTTGCTGATTTCGGAGATATACCACATTCCTACCACTCCCATACCAATACCACTTCACAACCACATGCAGGAGGGAAAGAGTGGCAATGCAGCCGGATAAAAGAAGGAAGGGATGCACCAAGGAGTGATATTTTCATGCTGCTTGCTCGAAATTACAGTGTTGACTGAGGAGTGAAAAAGTTGCACGCTCATTTACGCTGCTGCTACAAATTAAGGTCACAAATACCTATTTGTACAGAATTTTGAAATTTTTTTTTAATATTATGCACATAATAAAGTCAAAAAAATTCATTTACTTTATGTGGATTAATCTTTGTGCCTAAATTTTTTCAATGACAGAAGACACAATAGTTCCAAAAATTCACTCGGAGAGTGTAAATTGTTGCCCACAATGTGTTTCTTAAGGGAAAAACACATGTGCACTTCAATAGTATTATATTTATGCATAATGAAGCCAAGAATTCTCAAAATTAAAACATCAAATCATGCAAAATATAATTTAGGTAAGTTATGGATTTTGTAAATAATTTGGACCGTTAGTTAGGTGGATCCATCATCTAATATTCTACAGTAGAGCCCCGATTTAACGAACTCGGGAATAACGAAAACAGCAATTTAACGAAAGGATTTTCAGGAACCTTCAAAATATAACAAAAAAAATTTATTAAATAACGAAGTGACTTTGATAAAATGGAATATTAATTGTAATTTAAGTCCTTTAAAAATACTAGCACCGACAGCAGTATATTCTTATTTCTCAGTAGAATAGCTTAAACCATCCGCCGAGAAACAAAAAAAATTCGTTAAAAATTCGTTGAAAACTTTGGCCGCAGGAATGATTTTGAGATACGCGGGCGCGGCCGAGCGAGCGCCTTTGTGTTGCATAACAAGTGCGCGCCTAGATCCTCATCCAGGTGGCTAGCGAGTGAACGAGCATCTAGGTACCCAGTCACCACAGCGCGGCGGTGGACAGCGCAAGAACCAATTCATAGATAGTGCTTCGCGTCTCCGTTAGAATGCGCTGCACGGCAACATGCTCTCTTCATTAATTCTATTACCAATAGAATGCAGTGGTGTGCAGCGTGATTATTCACACTCGCGTCCCGTGATAAAAGAAGCGAGTTTATGTTATTTATGCAGACTTTTTACAACGAATTTATTACCGTAAACGTAAATAATTTGTTTCTCCGATGCTAAAAAAACGCTCGAGTGCAAAGTATTTTTAGCTAACAAACCAATGAGTTTTAGTTTCACGAGCGCGGCTGCATACAAGCTATAATGGCCACCACCACGCGTATTAATTATTATTTTACAGTTGTCTCGCAAACTTTTAATCCAGTTTCCTTGCAGTTTTAATTCTTTTTTTTTTTCGTGGGAATTTCCTTAATTTTGTTGGTGGGAGATAGACGAAAAGATTGACGGCTCAGCGGTGTTAGTCATCACGTCTCACGTGTTGATAGCTCGCGCAAGGACGGCCTAACTCACCATGCGCACGCTCGCCGAGCGTTGCACTAAAAGTTTTTAAAGCTTTTTCGCCGATTTTTTTTCTTTTCACGGTTGTGGCTTACCTGTTGACGGTAAATGCGTTTTGATATTGTTTTGAGCCAATATACTTTTTTAAAATTACCTTAAATTCCAACGAAACATGCCCGAGGATTTCACCATTTTTTTTTTTGTTGATTTGGGGGGGGGGGTGAAGTCGGGTTTAATGAAACATCGATTTAGAATAAACATTTTCGGGTCCCATGGCATTTCGTTAAATCGGGGTTCTACGTAGTTCATATCTTCTAAGGCATTTTCAGCCATCTTGTAGTTGAGAAGATTTCTCACGTAGTTCTGCGGTTTGGCGACGGAGCGCAGGTCGTGTGATACGGCTTTGCAGCTGAAAGAAAAGGATCTAAGTTGAGCGCTGCCAAGAATAGAATAGTTACTTGGAGGGGAGAGGAACAGGCCAGTCCAGCAGAAAAAAATACAGGGTTGTAGAGAAATAGGAAGTAGTGCCGTCTCATTGAGCCATGCCTAGCTGTGCACTCACCCATTTAGTGCCTCCTTTTTCTAAGGTACTCGCAATATATAATTAAACCAAAAGGGCAGAAAGCAAAAGTAAACACAATACACCGTTTATGCCTAACTAGGGACGTCATCTTAAAGTTATCCAAAAACATATTATTGTCATTATTATTATTATTATTATTATTATTATTATTATTATTATTATTATTATTATAAGAAATCATTGAATTCTACTCTCATTTAAGAGAACAAACAAAACGAGAACGTGTGATTCCATCAAGACTTTACTCAAGCAATTTAATTGATACAATTATTTACATTATTCATTTCGCGGATTCCGCAGTTTTATTATTTAACAGCCAGTCATCCACTTGTCAACACACAAATTGTTCCATTCATTCATCTTTCACATAATTTCATCAATTATATAATATCTCAACAAATATATACCCATATATTAAAAAATTGGGTAAATGTTATAGTAAAATGCCATTTAACTATCTCAGTTACTCCACACCTCTCGTTCATATTGTTCCCATTCAAATGACTTTTCTCTCGCAACTGGAGTAAAACCTCAATACCTCGTAGCTCGCTCCCAACAGAAGTCTATACATCATCAAAAGTTTTGCCCACACCACAAATTGACCAAGCTGTCTGTTGATTCAAAGAAACTGACAACAAGACCACAGGTGACACGCCCGTACAGCTCAATGGCATATACCAATTCCAGCATCGCATACTGCAAACTCCACACGGAGTGCATGACAGCAAGTTACAAAATCCGATCATGATAGTCAATATTGCAGATTTCCAAATGTTGGAAAATAAGTCCATATCAGCTCATAGTCTTCACAAAGGCGAAAGTAAGTACCAGAATTGATCACCAAACTCAACCAAGACCCAAAACCATCCACTTGGTGCTGTCCCCATCAGATCACAGTTACAACTCGCTACAACTGCTCTGGTCGGCTCTTCCAGACAGAGTGAGCTCGCTCGACAACGTTGGCTTGCTCTCCCTTACACCCCTCCCTTACACCCCTCCCTTGCCTTTCCAACGAGCCGCCATCTCTACATCACACCGCAAACATGCAGTGTGCCTGGTGGCTAATCCGACACACCAAACAGCAAACGAATGAACACAAGGGCTCCTATCCACTAACACTTCGAAAAAGGGGACCACCACAGTTCAAAACCCATGACTACAGCTGACAAACTCAAAACCAACGAAGCAATCATAAAATATCGAGGACAGAAGCAAAATTAAGGCAAACCCTACCACTTACCAAACCAAAACAAAGTACCAAAATAAACAACTTCGATTTAACGTCAGCTCAATCCCCCCACCCTAAAACAACTATTTATCACTCAACTGATTCATCCCTTAAGTAACCCAAAGTCATAGAACTAACCAATCATCCATCAGCACCTTTCGCACCGCCCTTTTACAAATACCCTCCTAAGGACAATACCTACGGGACCACAACAAAAAAGTTCGTTTGTTTCAGTATTCTTTGTAATTGCACTCCCGGTCAGTTGAAATGGGGTGGTTTTATTTATTTGTTCATTTTTTCTAGCTGATGTTCTATGTGAGTTCAAGTCCCTTCCTTGACCAGGTTCTGGATCTTGCATTACAATCCGTTTGTCAAGGATATATATTGTGCCAAGTAATTTCGTTACTGGGTAGCTTTCGTACTCTATTAACCTCACATGTTTCAAGCATACGAAAGTTTATCTGCAGCACTTCTGTGACGTAGTTGGCAGCTGCCAGCTTACTGTGTGAGAGATGAGTTTAAATCCTGTGTAGGGCATTGTTCTATTTGCTTTGTATTGATTGTATGTATGAAGATACAGTATGTAGGGTCATCTCTATTCATCTTTCTGTCAACAAAACAATTAAAAAATATAAAATTTAGTACAGTATACAAAATGACTTTAGACAACTATGTTACATTATCTATTTAAATAAAATCTTGAATTACATATATTTGACACTTACTTAGTTTGCATGCATCTGACATAAAAGTGGTAGAACGGTATAATCACAATGTGCCCTTTCTCATTACATTATCTTGTGACACAAATTTTCTTGTCCCATAGATTCAGGGGGTTGATATAGAGCTACAAAGGCACAAAACTCTTGAAAGAAATCTGTGTCCTCGAACAACCACTTAAAAAGTTGCTATGCCCATTTCAACAAAAAAGTTAGACTTCCAAATTGTGTTGAACTGCTTTTTAATACATACTAATTTATTGGCTTTGTGGAACATTATATAAACATGATGTGAATCAGCTGCTGTGATTTTACTTATACTCGAAATTCCTGCCTGTTTTAATTACTGATCAATAACCAAATGTATACAGGATATCCAGAAAGAAATGCATAATAAGCATGCCATGCGAATCCAGGACTTAATTGGAGACAAAAATGATATTGGCAAAATATTGTACACGAACATTTTATATACAATGTGGCAACATAATACTGTAATTGGTCTTGTCCACGGTCTAAGAAGGTAGAGGTCTTGACACTGAGGAATAAAATGTGACTCCTTCATGTCGCCGAGCGCTAGTAGTAATTTGGTGGAAGATTTGACTTGTTTTTGTATTTGGCTTAGCTTAAAATGTGAAGTTGTTACCGGAATTGCGAGTATTATATCGAAGAAAAAATGGGAACGTAATTTTGTATTGGAACACATT